>KE158838.1:0-17373 GCA_000411055.1 Leavenworthia alabamica | reverse complement strand
GTTTGTTCGGTTTATTCGGTTTAATTTACACCGAATAAACCGAATTAAAAATAAAAAAGTTCCAATCGGTTTATTCACCTAAAACCGAACAAACCGAAACCGATATAGTTTTGACCGAACCGAGGACTAATTCTGACCAATGGTCTTGGATTTAATTGAAACGAGGCCTTTTTTAGGCCCATTTAGACAAATGGTCATTTAAGCTTGTGCGAGTAAAAAATATCGTAAAATAATCTGGTGTGTTAAGTTCCACTATATCATGCGTGTTCCAAATCCACATAGAAATGAGAATATCCTAAAGAGTGGGGACATGACAAGGAGACTAAACTGATGTCGGCATGTTTCTGAAAGCCGTACGATCTTAAATATCGATATATAATGAACGGTTCAGATTTCATTATTGACTTTGTATGAAGCAAAAATAGAAAAATACGTGGATTGCTGCTACTTCATTGCCGACTACTTACTTACTTGACTGTACTCTCTTCTTTAATAATTCATTCTAAGATCAAACTCTTAAGTTTCTTCTCATCTCAAAAAAATGGCGAACAATTGCGAAGCTTTCTTCGAGATCTTAATCGCTATCCTTCTCCCACCTCTTGGAGTTTGCCTCAAGAAAGGCTGTTGCACTGTAAGTTCTGTTCCGATATAACTTGTCAGAAACTGTGAAAAGATGTAAAGAGTTTTGAGTTTCTTACTTACACTCTGATTTATACTTGCAGTTGGAGTTCTTGATTTGCTTGGTGTTGACTATCTTAGGATACATCCCAGGAATTGTATATGCACTTTACGTGATCGTGTTTCAGAACCGTGATGGCTCTAGTGAACTCAATGCACCACTCAGCTCTGCTTGATATATATGTTGTTTTGTCTCATACTCAGGATCTTTTGATACTGTTTGTTTATGTAAACCAATAAGTTGCTTTGCGATGTGTCTACTATTATGTATTCAAGATTTTAATATATTTGTGTATTTTTAGTTAACTGTTTCTGTTACCTCTCTAAACATACACACTCACGTATGATTTGAAACCTGTAAAGTTGACTTCAAATTCCGAAATCTTTGTATTAAGTAGACCAGTTCAAACATAGGAGTTGAGACCCTTATATGAGGTAGACTTAGTTTTTGAGATCTTTACATTTTATTACAAGAAGAGATGAACTAGAGTTGCAACTGTTACATGAAGTAGTACAAGTGAAGAAGACTTGGTCATAGAAGCCATGGCTTGGTTCTTCTTTGTTTTAGGTTTGACAATGGAATCACCTCCATAAACACCTCTTACCCTGCTTATCTGCGAAACTCTATGAGCTCTAGTGCTATCAGTTAAGCTAACGATTGGTGTCTCTGCAACAACAACAAAATTGAGTTAGAATGTAATATACAGCTCTTGAAGTTCTTTAGCAAACAAACATTGAAGCAATAAATAACCCTTGTGAACCATGTAGACTCTTTTGTCTGAACAGCATTGAAGTTCTTCAGCGAAAGCAAAGGCGATAAAGAAGATGCAGATTATAAGCAACAAATCTAGAGAGTATCTCTTCATGTTAGATGATTGTTAACACTTAGTAGGATCCAATTATATACTACTATCTCTCAAAGAAATCACATTTCTTTAAAGTTAGATCCTTAAGGTGGAAGATTTCAAGTGAGAGACAGAACAAAGATTGAAGAATCTTATGAAGGAACAAAAAAAACGCAAAAGCAGCCATTGTCGGAATAGTTTGATTCCCCATGTGACCTTGTTTCTTTCACTTTCCATATTTTCTAAGATCAAAGGAGATAATACAAAACACAACCAAGTCATTTAACTCCAACTTCAGTATTCAAAGCCACAGATGAAAAACATGGTTAGATTTAATAAGCATGAACTCAAATCAATAAAATGCATCAGTGTATATATGTAGATTCTTTATGAGCATCAAAAACTGATAGAGTGCCCACTTAAAAGCCTACAAGTATTGATCTTTGTCCATATTTACAGCAAAGTCACATTGCTTAAGCGCCCCACCAAGAATTAGGACATTGCATAAAAAATATCACGTTCCAACACAAAAAAGATCCAAACTTTATCAAATCCGATTCATTACCACAAGAACGAATTCAACCCTCAAATTTACTGCTCATCGAACTCGTAAAAACACGATAAACAGAAAAAAATACAAGTACAAGATATATGAAGACGAATACAAAAAACAGAGGATTTTGATACCTTAACAGCAAAAGAAGAAGCTTCTCCGCCATTGGTAAGATCAGAGGAAGAAGATAAGGTAGAGCGAGAAGCAAAGAGTCAGTTTCCTTCGCGACAACCTCCAGGCCTCAAGTTCAACATTGAGTCACCTTGCTGCATCACCACTCAAATCTTTCTTAAATACGGAAGAAAGCAGAGATAGAGATAGAGAGCGAGAGCGGCGCAGACCGTTGGAGCTGTTTTATTTATCTGTTAGTCAGCCGGTCCGAAGCATTTTTTAGGGTTTGGTTTAGGGGTGGCCATAAATCCGAAACCGAATCCGAATTCTGAAAACCGATATAAAAAAATTCGAATCGAAACCGAACCGATTTAAATGTTAAAACTGATCGGTTTATGGATTAAATATTTTTCGGATTCGGATTTTGGTTTATCCGAAATAAACTGAATTATACAAGGATTTTTTAATGTTTTTATTTTTCGCTTCGGTTTTTAAGGGGTTTTGGTTTTTTTTTTTCGGTTTTGAGTGTTGGATTTTTTTCTGATTATTTTCGGTTTTTCGGATTTTTTTCTTTAGTTTTCGAATTTTTTTTTTGAATTTTTGGATTTCGGATTTGATTTTTCGGATTCGGTTTTGATTTCGAATTAAATCGGATTCTGTTCGGATTTGGATATGTTTCGCTTCGGATAACCGAATACCGAAAAATCTGAAGCGAATCTGAATTCCCAGACCTAATTCTATTACTACTAGTTTTAAGTAGTAATAGAATAAAACCAGCCTCCTAGTCTTGGAGATACTGCTTTGCACAGAATCAGTCTCTCCTTCGCTCCTTTAGATAATGGATAGACATGGTTTTATTCTTTACTACTTAAAACTAGAAATACAAGAAAATTATAAGCTTTCCTCAAATCAGGTCTGTAAATATATATTTATATAAATATGTTACTAGCCTGGTAACGTCAGATCAAACTAGTTCCATAACAAGTCACAAGTCAGGAGAATCTAATAACAAACACACCATCATTAGTCTCTAAATAAGTAATTTCACTTACCACATAGATGGCCTACACCACCTAACCGTGGCTGCTTCATACATAGATCAACCTGAACCAAGGCTAGTATCAACTTCTTTCGCTTCCTTGTTCTCTTGTTCTTGTAACTTTGCCTCAGACATTGCAGCCTCTTTCTCTTCCAATTTGCTTTCATTTTGCTTGTCCTCTTCTTCAGCTTTCTTCGTGACCGTTGGCATAGCCGATCTATATCCATAATAGTGAGCAAAATCATTAAAGGATCAAATTTATAAATAACATTAACTAGAGTTATTGTGATTTTCAGACCTGATTTCTGGAGAACTACTTGATTGCACATTCTTAGACACATTTTTGCGCTTCTTAGCTTTCTGTCTTCGTAATCTGGACATAACAGCAAAAACTCAAGACTATAGTTCAAGACTGTGTGTTATTACAGAACTATGAATGTTTCACTTACAACTCAGACAGAGGAATAGCCTCAGGCATATCAATATCCTCATCTTGCGTAAGATTCTGGGGAAAGTCAGATTCATATATATAAAGATGTGTTAAAAATAAAGAATGTTGAATGAAAAAGAGAGGTCAATGTAAGAAATTCTCACCTCAATGGCTGAAGAGTTATCCTCAATTATCTCAAAACGTTCATTTTTCAGATTAAGATCTTCAACATCACCATCAACATATTCTATCTGCAAGGATAACATTAGTAAGGATAATTATATATGAATCAATTACGCAACAGAGAGAATTTTAAAATAGCAAATGGATATTAACTCACTTGGTGCTTCTTCTTACGACTAGAATACGAATTTATGACACCTTCGTAATACCTGTGCATAAACAAATGGTAAGTTCGCTTCTATTCATCATATATATACAAAATCGAAAGTGAAGTTAGCAAGTTTTGCTATGAACTTACATCTTGTCAAGTGGCCACCAAACCTTAACCCTCTTACCAACCAATTCCTCACCAAGCACGTTTGTATTAGACTCCTGAAAAGAGTAATATTATACCATATGAATACAGGTGCAAGTTATTGCTAATAACATAGACAGAGAAAGCCACAAAATTTACACCTTTTCATCTCCTGCTGTCTGTTTCCTCTTGGGTTGGCTTTTAGAAGTTTCTTCAGATTTTTTAGTCGTTGTTGCAGGAGAAATGTTCTTCTGCACGATTATCCAATTATAAGATACGTTTTAGGATATTATATACAGAAGATGAGAGAAATATTTGCTACCTTGCTCTTTGATGATCGGGGAGAAGGTGTATTCATGCTTGCACCTGCTAAATTCTTTTTCTTCACATCTGAGTGGACCAATTTATTTCCACTTGCCTTTGCCACCTTAGCTTCTGCTACTGGCTTCTTTGAAGATGTTTTTGCTAAATCATTCTGTGCTTTCTCCTTTTGATTTGACTTGCCAGTCTTCATATCCCCTTCAATTTTTTCCAGGTTAGTTTCCACCAAATCATCTTCTTTAGATTTACCTTTCTTCACAATCTGTTTCTTTGATGTTGGTTCTTCATGATTCGTCTCTTCCATCTTAGTTCGGCTTCGTTTATGTGACCCCGTTCTAGCCTTGCCTGAGGGTGAGAGAGAAATAACAACAGACTGATTTGTTTGACCAACTTTAGTAGGCAAAGATGCTTTCTTGCCAGCTCCCTTTCCTAGTGATGAATCTCCAGTTTCTTTTTCCTGTACTTTCTTGCTTGAAGACGACTTAAATGAATAGCCTTCCTCAGGATTCATCAGAGAATTAGGTTTCCGCCCTCTCTTCCTTGTAGACCCTGATTCAGTCTCTCCATCTGTGCTCTCAGACTGCCTTTGTTTCAAATCGTTTCCAGTTTTTACTTTGCCATCACCATTGGCTCCACGAATTCCAGTTCTAGCCGTTCTCTTCGATCTATTTCCCTTCCGCGAAACTTCCATATTCAACTTGTCCTAATTCAACAGATTTTGAAGATAGTCATTAAGTTATAAATAATATGAAAGAAACTGAAGCTTGCAATGGAAGACCCTACCAAGTACAGTACCTCAAATGAATCACTTGGAACTACATGTTCCTCGGACACCTTTTCATCTGCCTGAAAAAATTGAAAAAAAAGATAGAAGATGCTTGATAATAACTATTGGCCGATGCAACTTCAAGATTCTATCACACAACTACTATATTACCAATCAAACCAAGAGATCAAGTATTAAGAATACCTCATTTTGTTTGACCTTAACATCATTGTGTGCTTGATTAGTGGCAGATTCACTTTGGCATATTGAAGAAACTATTGGAGAATACATGTCCAAGCTGCTCCCTGAGGACTTTAAAGCTGCCATGATGCACGGTTGAAGCTTACATGCACAACTACTGAGAACCTTCTCCACAAGCGTCAACGCTGCTGGTGTGACATCCTAAGTAAAAGAAAGCAGACAAATAAAACCTCAAGTATAATGAAAAGATTAGAGAATTTAACCTGAATTGTGAAAAAAATTACCTGATTTTTTTCCTTGACAGTAGTCAATAGAATCTCGAGTAACTCCACGGGCACTTCTTCACTTTCATCTATAACTGTGATCATTATAGTTTCCATTGAACGAAGCACAACTTCAGGATGATCCAGTCTAGATAGATACACACAAGAAAACCCATCAATACCACTAAAGTATCTAAGAGTTAACTGAGCTTTGTCAAAATCAAGTTATGTATCTACCTTATGATTTTTAAAAACTGTCGAAACATTTCAAGAATAAGGTCATCACACTCCAAGTCCAGCATAACCAAGGATGATCTGACCTTTGAAACAGTCTCAAGAACAACCTCAACTTTCTTGTAACTGCGACAAGAAGTATCAGATAGTTTTCCAAATGCTTCAATAGTCACCTTGAAGATATCCTGTAAGTCAAAGAAGCAAAGCAAATGTTCCATGAGAGAAAACTTGAAGAAAGCATAGGAAAGAAGAGACTAGTTGTGGAGTAAATGGTATATCAACCTTCATGTGGTCATCATTATATGGGGCTTCTGGAGCAGTTATTCTCATAATCTCTGTTAAGCACGAGATAACAGAAACCCTAACATCAGAATCAGGGTTTCTTAGGAGATCATTGGACACCAAAGCATTAGCTGGTGACATTAGGGCCTTTTGTACTGCTTCAATTGGATCTTGCTCAACAGTGGAGAGCAGAGACTCGATTTCCTACACATAGAAGCTTCAAAATTAGATGATTGAACATAATCCTCAATTTCAGGAAACAGAGTTCAATATCCCCAAATGTTTCAGCAAACGCTACAAATTCACTCACTTACGGCAAAATCAGCGCTCAACATTGAATGGGAAAAAAAAGCAAAACCAAAAAAAAACAATCTTATCGTCGAGAGATGAGAAACCCTAATCGTTTCCTTTAATCCAATCCCACCAACAGAGGAATTTAACAAAACTAATGAACAAAACCAATAAAAACCCTATTTTTCGGTAGTAATATTGCGAAATCAGAGAGATAGAGAGAATTCGTACATCGAGAAGAGTAAGAGTCGCATCAGTTGAGGACTGCGGCTTGAGGAGATTATTTCCGGCCTCGATGAGTGCTTTAGAAAGTTCCGTAGCTCCGACAAGAGGACCCATTTTTTTGAGATTACTGAAAATATCTTAAGATTCAAAACCCTAGAAAACAAAGAACATTCCCCAGAACGGAATAAAACCCTGTCCCCGTTTGTCTCGAAAGAAAAAGTTTGAAGCAAGACGAGAAAAATACCAACTTTGCGCCCTTTTAAATGGACTAAAATCAGAGATACGGTGTTGAGCATGCAAGAACCGCTCTATGGACCGGTGCCAGAGATAATAATAACTCTCATTATATTAAAATATATGTACCGGTGTATGAGTTAATAACATTGAAAAAAGTGGCGATTAGGTTTTCTAATCCATATATTAAGTTAACCGTTTTGATGATATTTGAGGTCCAGCCCACTTGTTGAGATGGTATGGGCATTTCCTAAACACTTGGGCCGGGCCTGTGAACGGGTTCTTACATGAATTAAAACCCAACTAGGTTGAGAATTTATTTTCTCCATTCTTTTCAATACCAACTAGGTAAAATGGTAAAAGTAAAACCGGTGAATTTTATTTTGACAGTTAAAATATGAAACAAGTGTGCCATAAAAATCTCAAACAAAATGGGCCACTAAAAAGTAAAGCCTAACATAACAACAAAACTTGATCATGTTTCAAACAAATCTCAAGAGCTGTGTTTGCTAAATATTAAAACCAAGAGAAACAGCATTGGGTTGAAAAAGCATCACTGAAATTCAAAAATTTAGAAATGTTTCTTAAAAACTTAATGAGATTCAATATGCTTCTTGACGATATTGAGTGCAGTTGTCTCCTCACCGTAGTCCTGAAACAGTAAGCAAGAAAAATACAGAAACGCATTAAGCAAATGACCAGATACAATAAAACAATGCATTTTATGAATTAGAGAGGGATTCATCATATCGATGGATTGAGGAATAAAGAATTAATATACCTTCACTACAAGACAAGAGCATCCAACAACTTTCCTGGCATTACCCTCAGAATCAATCTTGCAGAGCTGCAACATCAATGATTCAAACTTCTGTTAACAACTAAACATTCATCTAGAAAATAAAGTAGTTTGCTTTGATAAGGATATGCAGGGTCGTTATTAAAGCGAAAAACATGGACTTACACCAGCCCATTCACCGAGGGTCTTGGCACTTGGAACAGTAAGCAAGTTAATATTGTGATCAGCACAGAGAGCTTTGACTAGCTTGACGTAATCAGGCTGGTTGCAGTCTTCGGCCAAGACACAAAGCTGGGCAGCACGCTTCTCAATAAGCTTAGCACACTCATGGAGACCACGAACAACACCACCATAAGCACGAGATTTCCTTAGAGTCAACTCCAATGCAGTCAATAAATCCATGTCCTCTGGGATGACTGCTGGTTCAGCAACAGCAGGAACAACAGGGGCAGCTTCATCACTGAGAAATGAAAGAATCATGATTCAGACGAACAGAGATGAAGCAGAACACAACACATTATGACATCTGCATTGTTTCTAATCGAGTACCAATTAGAAATACTACAGATTCAAATTAAGCATCAAACTAGCTAAACAAACAAAAAGATAATCAAAAGCAGTTTAAGAAAACTAAAAACTTAAGCAAGTTTAAGTTCAACAATACATTAATCACCAAACAAGAGAACCTTAGAAGTATCAACATCAATAATGCAAAACATCCATTAAATCAGATAAGTCCCCAATAAAATAGAAGACAGAATTATAAGAGTATATGAAATGAAAATTGCTAATCAAAGAAGTTCACTAGTTTACACTGATGACGCAGACTCAAAAATGCTAGAAAAAAAAAAACATAATCTTACCCTGACATGTTGTCTCTTTGAAAGAAAAAGAAAAAACACAAATCCTTATAATCTGCAAATAGAAATCAATCAAATTAGTCTCAACAAACACCTTGAAAATCAATATTACTGGTGAAATTATAACGCAGCAAAATCGGCGACGGAAGCAATAGTGAGAAATCGCTAGGATCGTGAGGAACTGAAAGACTAACCTCAGAGACGAAGACGGCAGCGGTAACGGCGAGAAATAAAATGCGAACAAAGTTATATGGAGAGAGTTCACTATTACTAAAGCCCTAATTTCACCAGAATAAATAACATACCATTTTGACGGATCATCATGGACCCGGCCCACATATTTTACCTATTGGGCTTTACCAGGTTTATTTAATGGGCTTCGTATGACTAATCTCTTTCAAAACTTGAGTGATTAGGAAACATGGAATCATTGAAAACGATATTTTTGTTTTTTTCCTTCGTCTTCACCAATTAATTATCAATAAAACTTGTTTTAAAGTCTAAAACTCTTGCCCAATCATATTCGCTTCAGACAATAGCCTAAAAGCTACCAAATCATCAACAGACAAATACAGTGTAAAACGTTTTATCCTTTTTGTTATTTGCTTTCAAGTTTTTTAGCAGTGAGAAGCTTGGGATCGTTAACATTTCCAAGTCCAAACAAAAAACCACAATGTATATCAATAGGAGACGCATTGAAAGACCTCTCTTTAATCTTGTTGAATGTACGCAACGTTGTCAAGCTATCTGATCCAGCCTGGTGAGATATCCCGATTCTTTTAACATTCAGCATTCGCGATACTCTGTCCAGACCTCCATGGAGATCGGAGCAGAACTTTATCAAGTGTTTGATATCGTAAACTATTGAGAAATAACTCTTCACCCTTAGAAAGAATTGAGATTTCTCCTCTGGCAGATCTTTACCTATCAAGAGTTTCAACAAGTATCCGAAATCATATACACAATGGAATGTTACCCACTGAACATTATCGTTAAGCACAACTCCTGAACCTATTAGAAGCTCTGCAAATCGTTTAGACTCGATGCCTGATTCTTTGTGTTTGTCGAAATCAATGCCTGCATTTTTGAGAAGTTGGATGGATTCATTAACGAACATGTCGGATTTGAGATCGAATTCTCTGAAATTGAATTGCCAAAGGCATTGCTTCTTGTTAGTTCCAAAGGTTGGGAGGTTTCCTTGTTCGTCGGATAAGGTAAGACCGAGCTGAATCAATTTGAGCAAGTTCACGTTTGTCCTTAGCGTTTCGTAGTTGATTTCAAATTCAAATTTTTTTGCGTTTGGATTTGAAATAAACATTGAATTTGAATTTTCCGTAATCGCCTTGCAAACGACTCCTGGGAACTCTGTGTCCATAGCGACGTAAGGGAAATTGTCAATAGCTTCTTCAATCAGAGCCATCTCTTCTTCAAGATTATGATTCCAGACCTCACGGATCTCAATCGTATCATCTTCGTCTACAGGAATTGTAACCTGAAACATTTGTTTTGTTGATTATGATGAAGCCGCCTCAAGAACTTACAGGATGCGAGAGATTATAGAGACGAAATCGATGAACCTTGAACGGATCTACAGAAAAGATCCGATCAGGTTTCTTCAGAATCTGCAATCAAATTCCAATATAACAAGAGGAAACAATGAATCTCCCAAGAAAACGAAAAGATTCAAAACGCAAACCAAAATACAAACACAGAAATGGAGAAAATGAATGATATATAGAAGAAATGAGAAATCGCTCAAGTCGGTGATTCGAACCTGGAAATTTCAAATGAAGAAGATAACAGAATAGATATTTATAGAGAAGGCGGCAATTCTCCAGGTTAGGGTTTCAGAGAATGGCGGTGGTGGTTTATCGAAGAGAAACTTGGAGACGAAGGAATGAGAGGGATTTATTAATAAATCGAATTCCGAATTTTTTATTATTTTCGTTTCTAAAAAATATTCAAAAATTCTTATTACCATAATATGAATTTCTTTATATACCAAAATAATCTTAGCTTATTCAGAGTAAATTTTAATTTCAGACAAAAAAATAATGATACTGTAAACAAAAAAAACTGTATCATTATAGTTACTGATATAAAAGCATTTATTGGCTAAAAAATATATTTCTATTGGTTGCAAAAAAAAATATATATTTCTATTGTATTTAGAAAACTAAATGATGTAAAATAATTATAATGTTCTTTCTTTATTGAGATTAAGCCTTTAACTTGTACTAATCTTGGAGATTGAGATTTTTGTAATAAAAGCAAAAATGGCGAATGAGAATTTTACATTGACCCCTGAACTAATTCAAAAATTCAGAAACAAAGCCAAGACCTTTCGTGACAGAAAATTTCAGACCTGGATCATCATCAATTATACAAATATCAGATTTTATAACAATTTTCAATCCAAAGAGATTACCAAAAAAACTGTGATTATCGCTCAACCTTCTTGAGAGATTAATATATTTGAGAACCAGACACTAACCAGTTTCATTGATTCTATTATACTCTAAATAAACACTCGAATCGGGGAAATCAAATCGGCAGAATCGGTCGGTTTTGACTCGATTCAGATCTTCGTGATTTCCAGAGGAAGAGAACCAAAGCAGCAATCACAACTCCAATGGCGTCCGCGACGGCGTCTCTAACGGAAGCACCTGCGGAAGGGAAAATACCAAATTGATCGGCAGCTTCTTTACCAGCTCCGGCAGCGAGTGAGATCACAGATCCGATCCAGATTGAGTGACGACGTAGAAAAGAGTAGCGAGAGAGGGAAGAAAGATAAGAGAAGGTAATAGAAATGGAGAAGCAGAATACTACATGGTATAGTTTATCTGGAGCTAGCCAAGGGTCGTCTCCGCCGCCGTCATGAAATAGCATCTCCATCTTCTATCTATACTTTCTTACTAATAAAAATATTAACCTAATGGGAAACCTTTGAAACATATTAGAAGGTTTAGAAAAAAAAAAAAACACAAATCAACAAGGCTGAAGAAGATCAAAGCAATGTGAAGCAGCAGTTTCATGTTTAAATTTATATTGTAGTATCAAGAAGATGACATTGAATATATCATTTAACGATGTCGTTTAACATTAACGTTATATCCAACGTTTTGGTTTTAGTATATTATGTGGGTCGCATTATATATACGGTTATTGTAAGGTGAGAAACACTGGATCATACCTCCGGGATCTGGTGTTAATTGAATTTGATTAATCTATTACTACTTGATTACGTAAAACCGAACCTATTTGCCGTTGAAGGGGCACGGCGTCTCCGAACCAAACTATCTCTCTCGATCCGATCCGTTTTTCATTTCTGTAAATATCAAACCAATTGGATCGTATCTTTCAGGAGTTGGAACCTTTGGTGACGAGGAGAATCTTTGATTTCGAATCCGATTTATATATGTAAAAAGGTCTCTTGCTTGAAAGGAGACGATCCGTTTTCAAAAAAAAAAGGAGAGATTTTGACAGATCAACACCATGGATGTGCCTAGCTCTTGGGATGCTTTACGAAAACAGGTCTCTTTCTTCAATTACACAATTGTTTGTTTGGTTTGATTTGATTTGATTTGATTTAAAGCAACTGTATATTTATTCACAACACCATTTTCGAAGCTTTGATTTTTATGTATTGAAACTCGATTTTGGAGGTCTGCATCAATTAACATTATTCTGGATTCGTTTCAATTTAGGGAATTTATTGGTCATTTTTATTCTGTAATGTTAAAGGATTATGCTTTGTATTGTTTTCATTTGAATCTCACAGGCTAGAAAGATTGAAGCTCAGCTTGACGACCAGATGCATTCATATCGTAGACTTGTTTCCTCAAAGGCTTTAACTAAGTCAGATGGTGTAGAGACTGATCTAGAAGCTGGGATTGATTTATTGTTAAGTCAACTTCAACAAGTTAATTCCCAGATGCAAGCATGGGTTTCTTCAGGTGGTTCAGAAATGGTCTCCCATACTTTAACTCGGCATCAAGAGATCCTTCAAGATCTCACTCAGGTACTTTTAACTTTTTTGTTTCATTATTGTATCACCTAAGTCTTTAGCTTTATGTGATTATGTACTAGTTTATGATTCAACCCTTTGCTGTAAACATTCATAATGCAGGAGTTTTATCGACACCGCTCAAGTCTTAGAGCAAAACAAGAACATGCTTCACTTCTTGATGACTTTAGAGAATTTGATCGGACTACATTAGACTTAGAAGATGGGAATGGCGAACAAGCCCTGCTCAAGGAGCATGTGGGAATCAACCGCAATACAGTGCAGGTAACTATAATCCCTTCCCCAGTAAGCTTTGTTCAACTCTACAGCTGCATCATACATAAAGCCAGGATTTCTCATGTTAACTCAACTCCCCCCCCCCATGATGCAGATGGATGGTGTCATTTCACAAGCTCAGGCGACACTCGGTACACTTATGTTTCAACGTTCCACTTTTGGAGGCATCAACTCAAAGCTTAGTAATGTAACCAGCCGTCTACCCACGGTACAAAGAGCTTTCCTTTTCTCTTATTTGCAAACTTTTTTTGGAGCTTTGCTTTCTTTATGTTCTGGTATGGCCTGAGTTATTGGTGTCATCTGTATACCTCACTCTGCAATTATATGGTTTAAAACCAATGCAGGTGAACACAATTCTGTCAGCAATAAAGAGGAAAAAGTCAATGGATACAATCATTCTTTCACTTGTAGCAGCTGTATGCACATTTCTCATATTCATCTACTGGTTAACCAAGTAAAATTTGCTCATTTCTTTTGTATTCATCTCTCTGTTGGGTCACGTCTGGTTTCCACATGATGTTAATTTGTTCTGTAATCATCTGTGTTCTAGCAAAGAATCTAAAGATTAAACAAAACATAAATATTTTGTATTTTTGTTGTATAGCAAGCAAATTTCATTTCTTTCTTTGCAGTTTAGTCGAGCTTATTTGGATATTCAGATATGTAGAGATGTCACAGATCATATACTGGATTTTTAGTTGTGTTATATGTTGCTCAAGGGTTACTTGTATTGACTATTGAGTAGAATAAGAGTAATAGTGGGCCTACAATGGACCTTATATCAAATTCAAATAATATCAATCAACGAATGTCTCAAGAGAATCAAACCATCCGCTGCAGTGCAGGCTGCAGCATCAGACTGGTTGTCTTACTGCATTTGCTCATAAGAAAGGTGTAGTTTTTGTTACCTACACTTACCACTTTGTTCCATCTCAACATTTCAGATAATCAATTTCTCACTGTTTAAAACTTATACCATGTTTAAGATGCATAAACCAGACAACCAGTAAACCCCTTTTGGTGTTTGTAACACTTGCTTTAAACGTTTATTATAATAGGTCATTTTATGACTAGACCAAAGGTGCATAAAATCACAAACCAAATTCTACCAAGACCAGTATCCAGTATATTCCTGCTCCTGCATTAGCCACAGGTGTGTCTCTGTCATTATCATATCATCATCACACATTAGACTGCATTCCAAGATTGGTAAAATATTGAGTCTTAACAAAATACAATTGTAATGGAGCAATTAGAGTCCCTAGTTCTCTTCTTTACCTATATGATTTCCTTTTGATCAACTCATCAAGTGAGTGATAAAGTTAGAAACTAAAGAGAGAAATGATAACAAAAACTTATCGTTAGTTCACTTACTGAGTTGCTACAGAAAAGATTATCCTTGTACATAAGTACTGATACAGATCAACATAGAGATGACCAATTTTTCTGATAGATGCTACTTACTGTTTTGCGCTCTAACAACCATGAACAAAAGTTAATACTATCTGATTATGCTAACAGATTCTAACTAGCAAAGATCATCGATATACAGAGGTTCACCTGTTATCATCATCTTCTACATCTGTTTTGTCTGTCCTTGACGACCAGAAGGTTTCTCTGACTGAAGAATATGACCTGTGTTCTTAAGATACCAAAGAGCTGCCTCTGCTGCCTGCTCAGCTGCGATTTTCTTCTTGTGTTTTGGATCACCAAAACACTCCAAAACCGTTATCCGAGAATCCTCCTTAATTTCAACCATAACTTTGACTGTAAATCTTCAACAAAATAAAAACATGATGCTCATATATAACCTGAAAATGTAAAAGAGAGTCCAAGAAGTGATTATACACTTACAATTTCATATGGCAAGGACCCTCGGAGCGATCCTCATATCTTGGTGTTTTCCAATGCTTCAGAACACATAAGCTATACAACTGTGATTTGGCTGACAAAATCTGATGCTTTTCTAAACAACAAGCATTTGAACAACACAACAAAATGTCAACAAATCAATGCTAAACCCAATAAAACATGAAAGATTACTAACAATTTTTGATATTTTAGTAATCCAGCAGCTCAATATCAAGAAAGCAAACACAACACGAGGAATCATACTCCAAAACCTTATCTTTCATCCTTAGAAAGCTAAAACACCAAAATTAAGAAAGAGGAGAAACAAAAAGAGTACCTTCAGTTGTGGGTTCCTTCGTTTGAGGAACCAAACCTAGTTCTGGTTTGGGCAAACGATGTGGGACATTTGAGTCATTGTCTTCTTTAACAATGTCATTCAGCTTCCTTATCTTACATCTGTTTCGACATCTCTGTGCCATCAAACTCGAGTTTGTTCACTGAATGATGATTAAACAAAACAACAAGATAACAAAATTACTAAAAAAAACGTTACAAATTTTCCAATGTGATTGATTCTCTTCCGAATAAAAAATAACATATTTATTTGGTCTGCTAAATTCAGAAGATTTCATTCTACATTAATAGGAAAAATCTTACCACAGAGGACGACGTAGGATTTGACGATGAAGGGTCGTTGAGACTCAATATTTATTTGGTTTTAGTTTTAGCTCTTCTGATTGACTCTACACTTCTAGAAGTTTTTGTGTGGAATCAGTTTTGCCGTGTGTAATTGATAGGTACTGAATAGGCCTATTGTTCATTTGGTAAATATAAGGCCCATTCTATCGATATAAACTATAATTTTATTATTATTTTTCATTTGATTAAAAGCTTGTTAATCAGTATCCAAATCCGAGTATATAGCTAAATCTGGAAAAAATATTGAGAGCAAACAGACTAGGAATCATTTAAAACAACAGGTGAAACAAATAAAAACCACTTAGTATTGATGTTGGAATTCAGATTTTGAAGTTGATAATATATATATGAATGGACTATTTAGATGGAGATTTCATTTTTAATTTATTTTATAAATAAAAAGTAAATACAAAATAAACATAATTTTCCACAAAAATATATAAACATATTTTTTTAAAATACAGAAATATAATTGGTAAAAAAATATAGAAATTAAATTTTTACTCCAAAATACTAAAACACTATTTTATGCCGCTTAAATACAATTTCTGACCAAAAACGTTGAAATCGAGTTTCTAACTAAAAACACATTAACATATTTTACACTATAAATGTAGACACATCATTTCTAGCAAAAAACGTTGAAATAAATTTTTAAAATAAACGAAAAATACATACTTCCGGCAAAACCATGTAAACACAATTTCCCGTAAAAAAATAGAAACATAATTTTTTGCCAAACACTGAGGGATTATTTTTCTGCCAAAATCATAGTTTTTTTCCTAAAAAAAATAAAAACACAATTTTCATCCAAAAAATGAAAATATAATTTTTCGTCAAAAATATAAAAACAAATTTCCGTAAAAAAATAAAAACATATATTTTCCACAAAATATAGAAATACAAATTTTTGCCAAATATACTCAAACATAATTTTTAAGCACAAATATAAAAAAAAAATTTTGGTAAAACGCTAAAACAAATTCTCCCAAAATACAATTTACGCCAAAATATAATTTATGAGAAAATATAATTTTAATAATAAATAAATATCAATTTTTATTTTCATTTACATGATTTCTATATATCATAAACAAAAAAAATCAGTAAAAACAAACAGCATCTTGATGAATTAAATTATTTAGATGAAATATTTAAATTAATCATTTAAATGTAGACATAATATATACGCAGCGAGAGCCAATGTAAGTTAAATACTTTTGCCTATAGCATATCTCTAAACAAAAGTCAAGGTTTGAAGAAAACACAGTTTGCAGAATGAAGAGAAAGATAAGCATGAAGTCAATGAATGGGCAAGCATTCAATTGCAACAGTGGCACATCATTCTAAACAACTAATGCTTTTAATACACAGATCAGGATGATCCTCATCATTCTTTCGAGGCATTTACTACGTACATGTTCCTATGAGATATCTATTCACATCATTCATGAGTCTGAACTCTGAATTGGGTAAACAAAATATTTAAAATAAAAATGGACTATAATTTATAACTCTTTACATATATAAACTGTCTTATAGGCCTAAGAGTGAACATAAAGTGAAGATGGTTATAAAACAACGACTTGTGGTTGGGTTTTTGTTTTCACTACTCCTTTTAATCGTTCACACAACAGAGTCGCTATCATATCATGAAGACAACGCAAACGCAAACGCAAACGCAGCTGTAACCATAAAGGAGCAAAAGCAAGTTAACAGAGGAAGGCGTAGCCGTAGCGGTCAGAATCGTGGACGTAGAAGCTGTGATCCTCTGTACCAATACTTATTCGGAATCTGTGGTCATTGGCCTTTTCCTACTTCACCTTCGCCGGACAACCCTTTTCTCCCTTCTCAACCACCGCGTTCACCACCACGTCCAAGACCACGTCCGAGACCGCGTCCTAGACCAT
>KE158837.1:2689-31703 GCA_000411055.1 Leavenworthia alabamica | reverse complement strand
GTAAAAAAGTTTAAAATTAAATCCACACCCGCGGTCCAACCCACAACCCGGTAAAATTAATTATTTTAATTTTTTATATAAAATCATTAGAAAAACTTTAAAATCAGGTAAAAAAATCCGCAAAAAAATACCAAAATAATAAAAATAGATAGAATAATTTATTCAAATATAAAATCTAAGTAAAAAATATAAAAATAAAATAAAATATAAGATAAATAATCTTTTTAATAGAAATAAAGATAAAAATAATATTAAGAAAAAATTAGCGGGTTATGGGTTAGTATACGAACCCGCGGATCTCAAATAAAAAAACCCACTAAAAAATAAGTTTAAACTCGCAAAATCCACAAAAATATGAATTTAAAATTTTAAACTCAAACCTGGCTGCGGCTCAGAAAACACTTGTCTCCAAATCACATGATTCCTTATCAACAAGAACTCTTCATTCTGAGCTCGTTTTCAATTACTCTGGTTCTAAACATATAATACAACCAATCTTTGTTTTTTGCTTATTACAACCAAACACATTCCTCTTGTCTTATTTCAGTTGGTTCAAGCCCTTATAGCTATAGCCTATACTATAACTTGATTAGTAGTTTCTTTGAGTTAGTTAATGAGGACTAGGTTTTGTTTGTTAAGTGTTGAGAGTCTTTTGTTTGTTGAATTCAAATAAGTAAAAACAACTTCTTCTAATCCTTCATTTCTTTCTTCAAAATAGATTAGAGAATCATTAAAACGATGTGGGATTTCTGAAACCACTTCTTACATTTTAGCTGCTCGTTTCAATGCTTCTTCCGTTGAGGTCAGAATCATGATCTCTTATAACCATTACTTATGTTGTTGCTTTTTAGTTTTATCAACCATTACATGTTTTGAGATTTGAAAACCAGATGGAGGAGGTGGTAAAACTGATCAATGGCAAGGAAATTGATTTGGAGGAACTGAAAACGCAAGCTAATAAAGCTCAAATACTAAAGGTACATAATATGATGTTTTTGGTAACACAAAGTTCATTCTTTGTCTATGTTATTGAAATAATCTATTACATTAATTCCTTCCAGCATTACAAGATAACTAACCAAGAACTCGGTATTTCATCTTTTGGAGATGCCATTGTTTGTCGGATAGCTGCACGCTATGCTCTTTGTAAGGCCATCTCCAATCCAAATGCAAAACACTATAATCTTCTCCAATAGAACTCTATATTTTATACTAAATTTATATTTTTGATTTAATAATTTTTGATTTAATGATATAATTAAATAGTAGTTTATTAACTAAAATAAATATATCAATTATTTATTATAATATTATATTTAACTTATAATTAATAAATTATAAAATACTTAATATTTCTTTTTTTATATTAATGTAGTTTTATTTTTCTAAAGTTTTTATATTAAATATTGTTGTTTAATTGCAATTATTTAGCAAAATTTCTATTAATTCTCTTATTATTTTAATATAATATCTAATCTATTAATGAAAGATAAAAAGATAAATTTTTTGTGTTTTTTAAATAGTGTGAAAAATGAAAAATAATAAATATTTATTAAATTCTTAAAATAACTAAAAAATTATAAATTTAATAATATAATACTAGAAATATAAGTTTTAGTGTTAAATTTGGTGTTGTGGTTGGAGATGAAAAATTTTTTGTAACACCAAAACACTAAATTTAATGTAACTTTTACAACAAAAATAGTGTTGTGGTAGGAGATGCCCTAATAGAATGTTTTTTCGTTATAAATTCAACAAAATTTGACACTTTGTTTGTTAAGACTAAAGTTTCAGCTCTGTTTTTGCTTTGATCATGCTCTGTTTCAACATGTATACTCTTTCCTTTTGTTCTCCAATATCATTTACAGAGGTTAAAAGAAAATGGAAGAAGGAGAAAATGAGCTAACTTGTCAAAGATACAGTATGATAAAGAAGGTTTGAGACTGTTCACAATAAAATCTCAGATATCACAATGATTTTAAAACTCAGATAGCATGAGACTGATCTTGCATCTGTGTTCACTAAACTGTGTTTGACCCTTTTTTCTTGCACATATAGTTAGATTCCGATTCAAAGATTTTATTTCTCACCATCCAACATTTAATATTCCTTGTTAGTAGTCAAGCTTTTTTTGTCAACATATATAGCCCATAAGCTTTTTCTTTAGTCAACATTTATGGCCCATAAGCTTTTTCATTTGTTAACATTATTGGCCCATAAAGGAAGAATTCAATACTTTCATGACCAATTTTTGTGGCGTACATACGCCCTTATGAAAGGATTATCTCTTACCATTATTTTCACCATAAATTAAATTAAATCATATACAAAAATAAAGACATAAAAAATACATGTCCACGTGTTTGTTGTATGTATATTACATAATTTTTATTAATGGAAAAAAATCATATTACATTTATAATTTATGATTTATTATATATGGAGTTTGGTTTGAGAGATAACTCTGTGACCATCCATTTGGAATTTAACAATCAGCGTCGTTGTTGGTTGTGCAATTTTCTCTACTCTCGCCATGGCTGTTGCTCTCCAGTTCGGCCAATTATGTTTGCGGCCAGATACTTTCGTTTTAGAGAATCATATCACCGGATCTGGATTACTCCGGCGCCGGAAATCTTTATCTGTTCGATGTTCGTCTGGAGATGAAAATGTTCCTTCGCCACAAGTGGTGATGGATTCTGATTTTGACGCGAAGATGTTTCGTAAGAACTTGACGAGAAGTGAGAATTACAATCGTAAAGGCTTTGGTCATAAGGAGGAGACACTTAAGCTCATGAATCGAGAGTACACCAGTAAGTTCCTCTGTTTTTGGTTACGGGAAGATATAATTTCATGTGTTGATTGAGCTGTAGTGAAAATTTACGATCTGGGTTTGTTGTTGAATAAGGATAAGACTTACGAATTGGATTGAAGTCTCATCCTTTATGGTGAAGACCAAGGATTTGGGTTTTGATAAAACTTACATGAACGAAGTAGAACAAGTTATGTCTTTTGTGGGGGTTTATAAGAGTCAATTGGATGATGATTAGATCTTGTTATTGTGTATTTGATGCTCTCAGGTGATGTATTGGAGACATTGAAAACAAATGGATATACTTATTCTTGGGGAGATGTTACTGTGAAACTCGCTAAAGCATATGGTTTTTGCTGGGGAGTTGAACGTGCTGTTCAGATTGCATATGAAGCAAGAAAGCAGTTTCCAGAAGAGAGGCTTTGGATCACTAACGAAATCATTCATAACCCAACGGTCAATAAGGTTTGTAGTCACTACTATTCTTTGATGAATGTGTTCAGTCAACTTTTAGAAATTTGTTAGCTAGATCTTGCGTTTAGTTGCTAAACCTTTTTTTATTTTGATGGCAGAGGTTAGAAGATATGGATGTGAAAATAATTCCAGTTGAGAATTCAAAGAAGCAGTTTGATGTAGTAGATAAAGATGATGTGGTTATTCTTCCTGCTTTTGGAGCTGGTGTTGATGAGATGTATGTTCTTAATGATAAGAAAGTGCAAATTGTCGATACGACTTGTCCTTGGGTCACAAAGGTTACACTCCTTTATGTCAATGATCTCAAAATCATGCAACAATTCATCTCTTGTGTAGCTTATCGATTTCTTCCTTTTTGACATTTGTGACTCTAAAGGTTTGGAACATGGTTGAGAAGCACAAGAAGGGGGAATATACATCAATAATTCATGGTAAATATAATCATGAAGAGACCATTGCTACAGCGTCTTTTGCAGGAAAGTACATCATTGTAAAGAACATGAAAGAGGTATAACTGATACATTATGACTTTGGTACTGTCAAACTTTGTATTTCCATAGACCATAGTTGCTGATGGGATACTTTATTGCTGAACATAGGCTAATTATGTTTGTGATTACATTCTTGGTGGCCAATTCGATGGATCTAGCTCCACAAAAGAGGAATTCATGGAGGTATGAAGAGCTTATTTGCAAATTCTCTGTATCAATCTGATCGTTCTAATCCGAAATCTCTCTATGTTGGCATTGTAGAAATTCAAATATGCTGTTTCAAAGGGTTTTGACCCTGACAATGATCTCATCAAAGTCGGTATTGCAAACCAAACAACAATGCTCAAGGGAGAAACAGAGGAGATAGGTTAGTTTCTTTACCACCACTTTTAAATTGGAAAAGAAGACATCTTATAGTCAAGTCTAATGCTGAAAGAGTTGTACAATAAACTCACAGGAAAACTACTTGAGAGAACCATGATGCGTAAGTATGGTGTGGAAAACGTAAACACTCATTTCATCAGCTTCAACACAATATGCGACGCTACTCAAGTAAATCTATTTCTCACCTCAAAACAGGTTAATGTGGAAGAAATGGTTATTAATGAATCATATTATATTTTTCCAGGAGAGACAAGATGCAATCTATGAGCTAGTGGAAGAGAAGCTTGATCTGATGCTAGTTGTTGGCGGATGGAATTCAAGTAACACCTCTCACCTTCAAGAAATCTCAGAAGCACGAGGAATTCCATCTTACTGGATTGACAGTGAGCAAAGGATTGGACCTGGCAACAAAATAGCTTATAAGCTCCATGTAAGTCCATTGCAATACTAACTCATTCCTCTTCACCAAATTGCTTTCACTCTGATCTTTTTGTTCTCTCTTATACATTGATAGTATGGAGAGCTCGTCGAGAAAGAAAACTTTCTTCCAAAGGGACCTATAACAATCGGTGTAACATCAGGTGCATCAACTCCAGATAAGGTAAAAACATCTGTTTTGTTCCTTTTGTTTTCCCAAAGAACAATACATGAAAATATCTATGAATTTGTAGGTTGTGGAAGATGTTTTGGTGAAGGTGTTTGACATTAAACGTGAAGAGTTATTGCAGCTAGCTTGATTTAATCATATCCAAATATTATCATTAATCTCAAAAGAATAAATGTAGTTTATGATGACTTAGTAACTATTGTAAGTGGTTGTTGTAATTCAAAGTCAAAATCACTCAAGTGAATGTTTTACCTTAATTAAAAGACTTGGTCTGGTCTCCCATTGTTTTCAATCATCAAAGAATACATAAATATTACAACAGTTTTTGAGTTATTGAACATTGATAGTATAAAAACTACTCAGAAAGAATCTGTTCTAGTTCTTGACATTCTTCAAACATTTCTTTATTTGCAGGAGGAAGCTGAAGAAGAGTGAAGCTGAGTTTGTTTTTGTGTGTGTGTGTGTGTGTTTTCAGGTACTGCTACTTCCATTATTAGGATTCTTAATGATCCTCTGAAGAATCACAGTCCTTGCTCTTCTTATATCTCTGCTACACAAATCAGCTTGAATCCCCAATTCCTCTACATTCTTCTTAAACACCTCAAGCTTCTTCTTTATCTCATCAATTCCATTCTTGACTGCATCATGCTCCACAGCTAACTCCGCACTCTTAACCATCCCCTTGATCTCTATATCCAACCGTTCGATTAAAACACGGATATTATCAAGATCTTTAACCGTCACATAAGTCCCTGCCTGCATTGAACTGATCACTTCTTTCTGTCCTTTAAGTGCCTTCTCATAGTTATTCCATAGTGAATCAATCCATTTCCCCATGGATCCTAGTGGTATTGCTGTTGCTGCAGCAAGAGCTGCAGCTACAGGAGGAGCTGCCATGGCTGCAGCCACAACAGAACAAATGAGCACAGTGGCAAAGGTAGCTACAAATATGATGCTGGAAAGTTTTCTCCAAGTGTGAATACTTTTAAGCTTCTTGTCGAGCTTGTTCTTACGATGTTGAAGCTTCTCAAGCATAAACATTTGTTGTTTGTAAACAGTTTGGAACATTTTAAAGAAGTCTTCGTTGAAAGGATTCTCTGCGTCTTTGAAAGTCTTCAGCTCCTCAAGTGTCTTCTTGTATCCGTTCCCACCTGTCAATGTATGTGTTGAAGTCAAAAATTTTAATAATTAGGACAGAGTTCTCATAACTAAGCAACTCAAAAATCATGGTCCAAAGACCAAACGTGTAAAATTTTACCAAAAATGGAAATAGGCTAAAAGACAAAACTAAATAAATAAAGTAAAATCTTTTGAACAATTTAGGTCGTTTTAGATTATAATTTTTTTGTCAATAAGTAATAATTATATTACATAATAAACCATAATTTAACTTTTTCTTAAAAATCTCTACATTATGTCACACTCGTTTTGAAATATGATTGGAACCTAATTTATTTTCAGATAAAAAAAAACTTTTAAAATATATATATAAATTTTATTATTACTATATATACATATATATATATATATTTGTTACTTAATTATTACTAGTAATATTGCTGTTTCATTTTTGAAAAAAATTAAAAAAAAAAAAAATTAAAAAATCTCAATTGAAACTAGGAAAATAAAAATAAAATAAAAGTTTTGTATACCTTGAACAAGACTCTCATCTTCAAACTGTTGAAGAGCAACAAGAATCAAAAGATGACTATCACGAGCTCTTCTTGAACCTTTCTCCAAAGCAGCACAAAAATCAAGCGTATTCAAACTATTCTCAAAGTAATCTTCAACAAGCTCAAACAATTCTTGATTCTTCCATATATCTTTCTTACAATCCAATATTACTTTCACCACTTCTTGATTCATCTCTAATAAACATTTCGTTACTTCTTTCAAAGAATCAAATGAAACAGCTCGAACCTCAACACCCGAAGCTAGCTTGCTTATCACATGACTCGTCCGTGTCTGTAAACTCGTGTCGAATGATTGCAACTCCATGTCTGCTTTACACGCAGCCTCGTACGATCTCAGCTCCGTTATGTAGGTTTTAGCTGATGTTTCATGTGACTTTTTACTTGTTTGGTTTCCCATTATAGTATGCACCAAGATTCTGAAGATATGAATAGAACAAATGAATATTTAAGATTAATGAGTTTTAAAACATAGAAATGCTAACAAAGATTGCTTTATAAACAGTTGTGATTGAGAAAAAGATTAGTGAGAAGGAGATAAACTTGATCAGGCTTATCAAGAAAGACAACAACAGAGAATTTTATGTAAAAAGAAAAAAAAGATTTGAGAGAGAAAAGAGAAAGAAGAAACTTGAAGAGAGTAAAAATAGCTTGCACGCATAATAATAATATGATTAGAAAAATTAGGGCATTGTATAACGCGGGAAGCAAAACCTTTATACGCCTTTTGGCTTACACCAATACTTATAATATTAAATCATTTTTTATATACTAATGTTTTTTGTTTTTATTTGCGTGTTAAATTTATATGTATTCACAATAATTTATTTTCAATGCTAAATAATTTTATATATTGTTGAAAACATATTGAAAACAGATGTTAAATAGTTGTAAAAACAAAAAGAAAATGTTAATAATATATAAATAGTTACTAGATTATTTGTTCATATATATAAAATCGACCGCAACTAAAAGTAACTGTTAACTAAACTATATAATATTGTAATGGCTAAAATTGTTACGTATTATCTTAGTTATTCAGGCTTTTGGACAACAAATTTGTTCTGAGTCATTAGCTTATTATCTTATATATTAATTATTAGCTAGCTGTACTTCATAATATAATACATTTACATAACTATATAATTAGTATTCTTCTGAGCTTCTCAAATCTGATATAAAGATGTGGACTGTGACGATTAAACTAATAGTAATGGCCCTACCCTGACTGTTATATGTATTAAGTAGATACACGCTAAAGTTTCGTATTTATTAGTGTTGACTTCGTTTTGTTTTATAGCATATATATAGTCATCGTTTTATTTTTCTATCTCACTGTATTTATTCTCCATTCCTGACGATTTCAAATTTCATAGATTGAAAGAAATAACAGTTTTCATGCATGAATATGTTATAGTGATCTTCATCTTCTCAAACGTGATGATTAATGTTACGTACGTTATCACATGTATACATGCACGTTAAGTCTCTCTCGATAGATATTATCATTTCTTGATTAATAGTTTCAAGATTCAAAGCAAAGGGACATCACATTATAATCATGCATTAATATGTTATATATATATTATATATATGTGGCGGCTAATGAGTTGAGTATGAATGTAGATTAAGCAACAAAAGAATCACATTTAGGAAGAAAAACTATAGGCTAAAATCATTGTATTTAAAAATCAAGAAAATAAAGTTACTTATATTTCCAAAATACGCACCTTTGTATATAAGTAGATATGTTTTATTCTTTCTATACAAGTGTCAATAATGATTTGCTAATATAGTTTCCAAAACTTAAACCCTAAGATTGAGAAAACAAAGATTGTACCCAAAATAACATAAAATATAGGGTACTAAAGTGTACGTAACAAGCTTCCAAGTTATTACCAAAATCTATCAAACTTAACTAATGACTTAAAGGAGATTAATACATTGATCATTACCTTAATTAAACAGTGGTTTTGACTTTTGAGAAGAAATGAAACAGTGGTGTTAGAGAGGACCTCTTCTATTTTCAGCTCAAAAGTATGAAATTTGTGTCTTCTCTTCTTCTCTTTTATAGTCAACGAGAGAGCTTGCACTTGGAGAACAAGTCATGTGAGACAGCTATATATCTTTTGGAAACTTACAGAGATACCTTTAACCATGTTTTCATTTAGTTAATTTCTAAAATATTATTTTCAACCTTTTAAAACCTTTCATTTAGTGATTATGTTCATAAAATTTCCTTGGTGTACATTGGCTTTACATGTGTTATGAATATAGTTTTTGGTCATAATAAATTAAATGTATTTATAATGTAAGACTTAATATAGATTTGATTGTGAAACCTTTTTATTAATGTTAGAGAAGTTATAAAGTTCTATATTATCGTGATTGCATTCTCAAACATTTTCTCGTCGACTACACGTCAAAGTTACACAAATTTATTAAAAAAGTTACAAAATACTACTACAGTACCCAATGGCAATTTGGTAATATCACAAAATTCGGAGGGATTTGTTAAGAGTTGTTGATGATATAGCCCCAATACGCCACGTCACGTGATATGTAACGCGTTGCCTTGCTTTCACAAGTCACGTGTTTTTTTTTATAGCAACAAATTAACAATCTTCCTGTTCGTTTATTGTATATATATATATATATATACATTTTTGGTTTAAAAAAAAACTTCTTTGTTAATTCTAAATCAATTTGGTTCTTCGTTGTTCGTGTTGATTCGTCATAAATTTATTTTCTCTTAACTATAATTTTTAACTGAGTAATTTTTTACAGTACCGGTAGTGGAAAAATTACATTAATTTTTTATTTGGATATAAATATCATTTTTTATTAACAATATACATTTATTAAAAATTATAATTTTTTTATAAAAAGTATATTTTATTTAATGTTTAATGTTTGTGTTTAGTATTTATTATTTAGAGGTTAGAGTTTAGTATTTATGGTTATGATTTAGTATTTAGTGTTTGAGTTTAGTATTTATTATTTAGGTTTTAAAATTTTGATTTAGATATTAAAATTTAGTATTTAAAGTTAGAGTTTAATATATAGTGTTTGAGTTTAGTATATATTGTTTAGGATATACATAATTTTCTTAAAATAAAGTTTAATTTCTAATTTAATTAAATTATTAAGTGGTAAATTTGTTTTAAATCAATTTTAGTGTTATTTATAGAATATAAATTAAATTTAATGGTATTTAAAAGAATATCCCTTTTTAATTACTATTTGATGTAAATAAATTTTAATCACTAACTTGTGTGGGTTGCAGTATTGTTGTTCTTGTTTTTTCTTTATGGCAATCGTTTTGGTGTTTCTTTTGATAGAAATGATTTTAGTTTTTTTTTTGTTTTCCAACTTGCTTATAGCTTAATATTTTAATAAAGTAAATTTTAATAGATGAATCCTTATGAACCAATATCTACTCCCACAATCTATTATTAATCATTGAGAAAGTCATTATTGACATTTTATTTTACCACTACATATATTTAAGTGATAACAACATTTGGATTGACCCCCAAAATCAGGATTAGGATATATTTCACATAATTTAGTAGGTTATATAAATTTTTAGTGAAAAAGACAATAACTCATTTTGGTTAATCTTCGCATTTCCTTTTTTTTTTTTACAAATGTTAAGCTTCAAAGGCAAATACCTCACATTTACATCTGGTCGAGTGGTCCACATTTAACTTAATATTAGTATGACTTAATATTCGGATCGGGTTTTTAAACGTGAAGATCTAAATTTTGTATCTGATTAATAGAAATTGTGTCGGAAATATAAAATTATTACCGATTTAATCCAAAATTTTACTAAAAACTTTAAACTTACTTGATTGAAATAAAATATTACATAATATTATTACATAATTAATGTAAGTTTATATCTAAAAATGTAAAAATTAATAGATTAATTTAAAATTATATCTGAAATTGTTATATAATTAAACTAAAATATATCATCAGACTAAAAATTTCTAAAATCTATAATTTTTAGTATACTTATATTTATTTCAAGTTGATCGGATTCAAGTTTTACCCAAAACCCACGGGTACATACACTTACACTTCAATAGGATAAAATCACGGTACGGATTCAGATTCAAATAAAATTTTTCAGGTCGGTTTTAGTATTTCTTGCTCGGGTAGATTTTTTTGCCCATGCCTAGTTAGTTAAGGCATATTTGTGCCAGATATTATGGAGGATTAAATATTAAAATTCCAAAACAAGGTAAAAAATGAACAAGGTAGATAATAATCATAATATGGAGAAACCAAAGCAAAGCAATAGAGAGATTTATAAGTCCTAAGACAGATACAAAATGATAGCACATAACCGACAAAATATATCCTCCTCCATAGTCTTTTAACTACTTGGTTGCATAAAGTAAACCGCCTAATTATACTAATATATGTAATCTGATCTTTCATGGCCTTAACCGGTCAGCAAAACATTGGAACATTGATTTGTCTTCTCTTACCCAAATTCATTCAGAGAAAGTGAGGACCAATGAGCTTAGCTATCTCCAAGAACCCGACACGTTCCTTGCCTTCAAATATCTTCTTCAGCTTCTCGTCGCAGATTATATCCCTCTTGTTTTGAGGGTCCTGGAAAAATCACATTCATAATAAATTAGCCACAAAGCTCACACCAATAGATAGATAGATATATACTAATACTGTTATCATTCAGCAAAATGAACAGAGCAATGAATTTACCAAAACAAACAACAATATCAGAAAAATACACAAGCTAAAGTTTTTTAAGGTGAAGTAAAAGTCAATTCCAGTATTAAACAGAGCTCACTCAAAGAGTAACATAACTCGCCAAGTACAATGATCAATGAACATCTACAAACTCATTACCAAAGCAAAGTTCATATCATTACAACAAATTTGAAGTACTTCTTAGTCAATCACTAGTAATAAACCAAACCATATCATCAAAGGAAGCTCAAAAACCCCCAAATTCAATCTCTCAATCCTTTATCGTAGAGGAAACAAACGCAAATAACACAGAGCCTACTTACAAAAACGTGTTTTAAATCAACAGTAAAGACCTCTCCATGTCATTCACAACTATGTAGAGAGAGCAACACAACACCACAATACATTAATCTAAGCTCTAAGAAGCTAATACATCTGAATACATAAGCAATTAAGCTCAAAAACCTTCTTAACCTAAAGAGAGATCCCAAAAGAAACTGAAGAAACCAAATCAAAGCAGTAACTCATTTCAGATAAAGCAAGAGAGAAGTGATATACTTGAAGGTCGTGTTCCTTAATGTAAGCCCAAATGCGTTTGAGAGCCTGTGTGCGAGGGATTTCTGGAAGGCCAACAACATCTTGCATCTCCGGTGTCACNGAGGACGCCGCCGCCTTCGCAGAGGTTACAGCTCGAACCACACGGAGGTTAGCTGGATGATGAGGGGTCATACGGAGAGAAGAGGGAGACAGTGAGCTACGTAACGGCGCTGTTTCGACGCGAAGAAAGGTAGTAGAGAAGATTCCAGAAGAGAGAGCCATTTTCGTCGCTGTGTGTGTGGGTTGGATTTTGGGAAGACGAGAGGTAGGTTTTGTGTTATCCCTTTCTTCTCTTTTAGCGTTATATTAAAAAAACTCAAAACTATATTATATTTTTAAAAAATACAATATTTTAAACATTCGTTTTATTATAAAATATAAAATACATCTGATGTAAAACTTAATTCTCATATGAGAGTGCACATAGATTAATTTTGACCAAAACAGGGGGCTTAAAATAAAAGAAAATAAAGGGTTTAACTAGAAGGAAAAAAATAAATCTATCAAATTAATTTAATGTTAGCTCAAACTCAAATAAAATTAGGCCCACGTTACCAAGCCCATCAAATTATTAAGTCAAATGTGTTAGTTTCAAAAGTGAACGGCGGAGCTACAATATTTGCCGGCGATTCAGATGGATACGGAGGTTGATAAAGAGATTCTCAAATCTTCCGGGGCGGAGCTTCTTCCCGACGGACGTCGAGGTTTGCGTATCCATGATTGGGAGATTGAGACCCTCCATGGCACCATTCTTACTTCTCTCGGTGTCCAAGAGTAATCTATCTATCTCTCCTTAAGATGCAATCATAGATGAATTTGTTGGTGTATGTGCACTTGTATTACTTTTTTCCCCTATACTTGTGCTCAACGTTTTTGAGCTGATGTTCAAAATCGTAACGAAGAATATTAGAAATGGGTCCTTTGATTTTGAGTTTTTTTTCAGACGTTTTGGTCGAGTTTTGTTTTCTTATTCTGTAAAAATGTGTGTTGTGAGATTATTGTAAATAAAACATTGTCTTGTTGATTTGGCTGCATAATTACGAATGTGATGTTTAATTGTGACATAGGTGGGAAGAAAAGCTTCAAACATCTCACTTACCTGAAATGGTTTTTGGCGAGAATGCATTAGTCCTTAAACACTTGAGTAGTAATACTAAGATTCATTTTAATGCATTTGATGCACTAATGGGTTGGAAGCAGGAAGGACTTCCACCTGTTGAAGTTCCTGCTGCAGCTCAATGGAAATTCAGGAGGTATGTTTATGATTTGATTCAGGATTAGATCTAATGTATATACAATAGTATTCGTTTACAATCGGGTTAACTCTACTTGTACATAGTTGTATCTGAGATACTAGTCTGATGTACTTGCAGCAAGCCATTTCAACAGGTGATACTAGATTATGATTACACTTTTACAACACCATATTGTGGAAGTGAAGTAATTGAGAAAGATAAACAATTGGTTCGCCTTGCTTGCTCTCTTTTTTACCCTTTTTCTGTAACCACATGATAATCAATTGTGTAACTTTCTTGCTCATTGATTTATGCTGGTTTAATGTGAAGGAGCAGGAGAAGGTAAAAGCAAATGCGGAAGGGAAAGCTAGTCTTCAGTGGGAGAACTGTGAAGATCAGATTGATTTGGCTGCTCTCTCACTTAAAGAACCTATTCTCTTCTTTGACGAGGTTGGTTCCCTAATCAAAAACAATATAAGAAATGTTTACATTCGTCTTCTGCCCCTTCTGATTTACTTACTCTCTACTCTTTCAGGTAGTTCTGTATGAAGATGAACTGGCTGACAATGGAGTGTCACTTCTGACTGTGAAAGTGGTAAAGAAATCTCGAGTCTTTTTCACCAGTCACGTTCTTTTTTAATGCCATCAATTTGATTGAGTTCATACTGTTCATATGTGTGCCTTTCTGTTTGTTTTTCTTCAGAGAGTCATGCCAAGCTCATGGTTTCTCCTCTTACGATTTTGGGTGAGTCAAATCAGGATAGATTCATAATCATAAAATTAAGACATAATCATAAAAGCTCATGGTTTGCTTTTCATAGCTTAGAGTGGATGGTGTGCTTATGAGATTGAGAGAAACGAGAATGCATTATGTGTTTGGCAAAGGTGAGACACCAACTGTTCTTCGTGAAAGCTGCTGGAGAGAGGCAACGTTTCAGTCTCTATCTGTGGTTAGTTTTCTTCAAATTCTAATTGAAACCTATCTGTTAGACCTAACCCAACCATTTCCTATAGATCATTAAGCAACCCCAATTTTTTTCTGTTACAAGACGACAATATACTGCAACCATGTTTCTATAGTTCATGTGATTTATTTCTTGATTATGTATATGCAGAAAGGGTATCCAGTTGATTTAGCAGTCTATAGCGATCCGAGCTCTATTAGTCAGAGGCTTCCAGTGATTAAGAAGACGACACAGAAACTGAAGATCCCTTGTAAAGTATAAGCTGTTTATAAAGTTTAAAGATAAGAGCTTTATAGTTTATACCCGTTGAAGTACTAACTACTAAGTATCGAACTTGTTAATGTAAGGAGTTACTTCATTACGGTGTATGTCATGTGAACATTGAAACCTTTCATGTTCTTACGTATCCCAATGTTCTTTTCTTTTAATTCATTGCAATAAAATAGAGTAACCAATGATGGTTATTGAAAAATATGCTCTGATGAGTCTAAAGCCATTAGGCTTAAAAACAAAAGATATGAAGAGAAATCAAGATATTGTGCAACTGGTAATTGTCAAAAGTGAAAGAAGACCAAATAATGTTTTTACTTTTTTGGTTCCTAATGGAATACAACACACCACACGACCAATGAGTTCTTCTTGGGACACCCCTTTTAAAATCAACATCTGCATCGAGATAACTGATGCACACACACTTTGGCATTCAAGTACCTGCCATTGTCAAATCACAGCCAAAGCTTTGAATCAGAAATCAGAATCAGATCATCATACCAAACTTATATCACACATTCAAAGCGATAATATTCTATACAAGTCCATATTTTTGACATGTATGAAGAGTTCTCTTATGGAAGGTATCCAGATTGCTTATAACAATAAAAGAACACACATTCACTATGTTGCACTACAAAAAACTCCATGGATCTAAAGGACAGGACCATTATGTGAAGCACAGGTTAGATTGGATAACAACTTATATCTTCAGATTGAGGAAGCATGGAGATAAGCTTGATATCAAAATACTTAATTCAATGTACCTAGTCTTGAAGCTTTGGTTTCAAAATACTTAATTTGAATTCCTAAACATTCTCTATTGGGAAAAAAAAACCAAACCTTTGGGACAAGTGATAAAGAAAACAGAAACAAAATGAGCAAAGAAACCTACAAAAGCAGTAGCATCTTTCTCGGCAGCGACTGAAAATCCACTTCCATCACCCATCTTTTCCATTCCCTATATCAATCCCAAATCCCAACTTGTTCACCAAAATCGACTTACAAGAAAAAAAGGAAAGACCAAACTCATTTTGTTCTATTTCAACACACACACAAAACAGAGTAGCACACAATTGTTCCAAGTAGAAGCATTGCTCATTGGAATAAAATCCTAGTAACACTCACAAATGAAGAGTAATTAGCGATCTTGACAAGTGCGTGGGAAGGTACCATTAGAGAGTTCGCAGAAAGCTCGGACATTAGCATTAAGGTGAGAAGTGAGTCGAGTTGAAGCCACCACATTGTGCAAAGGTAAGAATGACTCAACACATCCTAGCTCTCCCAAACTCCTGTACCATCAAAACATTCAACACAATACATTGCGGTGAATGCCATGTTAACAATGAAACATTTCGTGATCTTATCAAAATCGATTTAAGCCTTACAAATCTTAGTTCATGAACACAATAACATCATGGCAATTCAAAAAAAAATCTCCAGTATCTACCAAAAATCAGTTCCTGAGGATTAAATTTAAGAAATGGTGAAACCTGGGATTAGTGAACGAAGCAAATCGGCGGCGGGGCAAAGAGGATTGTGAAGGACGGAGGCGCGGAAGAGTTGCCGGAGGAGATAGGATAGACGGAGCTCTAGCGGTAGCAGAGGCAAAAGACCGGGCAGCACTGCGCCAAGCCATTATTATCTACTCGTAGCTGAACAACAAGTATGAATACCGAAGAAGATAGTGAATGATGAAGACAAAGAAGAAGCCCTAAATAAGTATGAATAAGAGAGGCAGCTCTAGACGAACCCTTCTTGAATCCTAAATGGGCCACAATTGGTTTGGTTCGGTTTAATCTTTTCGTTTGGTTCGGATCGGTTTAACGCAATTATGATTTGCACACGATTGATACAAAGTAGATTAACCAAGATACTTTATTTAACTGTGAACCGTTTGTATACAATTGAGGTACACTTGCACACATGTATAACTCGTGGAAACAATGATACACAAAAACATATGAGAGAACCAAAGATTTAGTCACTCACTTCTATAACTTATCTGTCCTAATGCATCTCAACTCTTTGTCAAAAGTAAAAACTTTCCCTGGCAACAATTTGGTAAATGTAGAGATTCCTCTGTACACTATCCTTGTGGACACTATCTCTTCTGACCAAAGATCAAACTCCACAAGGTTCCCTTCCATCCACCTTACACTAACCGTCATACCGCCACGTGCCCTTAGCCCTTTAACTATACCGTTAGGCCATTTATCCACTGGAAGAGCTGGGAGCAAATACAAATCCTTTGTTGTGCTTTGCACTAACATTTCTGCTACAGCTGCTGAGAATCTGCCCAAGGTACCAAAATCAGACGGATGACTTATTGTAATGGTTCAGTATGTAAATGTAGATCATCCCACATATCTTAAAGGTAAGTGTTTGTTATTAACTTGCTTGACTTACCCAAAATTCGCATCGATTTGGAACGGTGGGTGTGCAGTGAACAAGTTATTATATAGTCCTCCTTCGTAGTTACGTTCTTGTAATGGATCCACAAGATCAAAAATATGTGCAACCATTCGATAGGCATGCTCGCTATTATGAAGCCTAGCCCACAAGGCGGCTTTCCAAGTGGTTGACCAGCCTGGTCCTTCCTCTCCTGTATCAGTCAGTTCAATATTATATATTGCTTGCTCTAACCACATCAATGACATTGCAGAATGGGAATGGGAGAGAAGAAAGAATTTACACCAACCTCTTTTGTTAAGAGATACTGCTACAGCTTTAGCAAGTTCTGGAGAGTTCTCAAGTGTGATTGTGTGACCTGGGAAGAGGCCAAAGAGATGTGAAACATGTCTATGATGTATCTCTGGATCCTCAAAGTCTTCTGCCCATTCCATAATCGAACCATCCTTTGCTATTCTAGTGGGTGGAAGTTTTGGTTGAGTAGCAATGACTTTTCTGATAAGAGTATCATTTGTTTTTCCCAAAACCTGTTTATCAACAAGAAGATAGAAGCTCAGTATAGATGAGGTGATATGATTGGTTTTTGTTGCTTCATCAGCCTTGTTACCTCTGAAGCAGAAACAATATCAAAGAAGACTTCTTTTATAATAGCAATGTCCATGGTTGATGAGTAGCTAACACTAGCTGGTTTGCCATTTGGAGCAGTAAACATATGCTCAGGGGAAGTTGATGGATTGGTGTGGAGATATCCATCTTTACCATTGATTAGCCAGTCTAAGAGAAACGATGTACATCCTTCCAACAATGGATATGCCTTCTTTTTAAGAAAATCCTAGAAAACAAGTAAAAAGTTCAAAGACATAGTACTAGTTGAAGATCAGAAATTTGAGGTCCTTACCTTGTCCATTGTATATGTATAATGCTCCCATGCATGAGTGCAGAGCCAAGCTCCACCCATGGGCCAGAGGGCCCACACTGCCTCACCTCTATCTGGTGAAGTTTTTGCCCATATGTCTGATACTTGATGTGCCACCCAACCACTTGCTCCATAGTTCACCTGCACGGAGACTAATAGCCTCTAGTGATGGAACACAAATGCATTGTACTTGTTATCAACAGGAAAAGAGGATAGAATCTTACTTGTGCTGTCTTGTGGCCATTAATTGCTAAAGCAGACATATAATCGAACAATGGTTCCTGACATTCCCAGATATTACCAGGAAGTGAATGCCAATAGTTCATCTGGAGATTAATGTTCAGGTGAGGAGCACCACTGCAAAGCCACAAAATAAGAAGTGGAGTCAGTGAAGACACAAAGAAATCCCAAGAAAATGAAGTAAAGAGAAAACTCACTCCCATGGCGGTTGAATGTCTCTGTTCCATATGCCTTGCAAGTTAGCCACCTGAGTTCCAGGTCTTGAAGAAGATATAAGCAAGTAACGACCATATTGGAATAGAAGTTCAACCAATGAAGGATCTTGATCGGTTTTAAATGCTCGCACTCTTTCAGCAGTTGAAGCTGCTTGTTGCACAGTTTTATTTACTGAGCTACCAGAAAGTTGCAAAGAGACACGGTTGAAAAGTTTCTGATAATCTCCCAAATGACGAGCATAAAGATCAGAGTATGAATATTTCTGGATTGAGCTGATTCTGTTAATGCATTCCTTTGAGGGATCTCTCTTAGAATCAACAGGCATAGTAAATGGTCCATCAAAATTAGAAGAAGCCGCAACAAGCAAAACCACCCAGTCTGCCTTTTCAACACTTAGTTTATTACCAGCTAAGGAAGACACAGAGGCACCATTGCTTACTCTAACTTCAAGAATAGCAGCAAACTGTAATCCATTGTGATCATCATATGGTATATTTGTGGCATTGATACTTTTGCTCAAGTTCACAGGAAGACGCTTGGGACGACAACTTCCACGCATCAGAATCTGATTCCCCTTGGGATTAGTCTCTAAATGATGATGCAAATCACTGTCAAAAGACACCTTAAAAGATAGAGATCTTGGTTTGCTTGCTTCTATCTTGGCTACAATGACTTGATCCGGATTAGAAGCAAAAAACTCCCTTGAGAAATCCACATCCCCAACCGAGTAGCTTACTTTAGCTACAGCAGTTTCCAAGTCAAGTTCACGGTGATAAGAGTGTTGAGTGAAGTTACTATGTGAAGTATCAAACTCTAAATTCAAATCTCCTACTAGCTGGTAAACCTTTAAGAGACTCAACCAAGAACAAAAAGGATTAGCCTTTAGAACTGAAAAAAAACAAGAACATTAGAGCAAAAGAATGAAACATACATCAGAAGCTTTGTCTGATAATTTGACAGCTTCAGAAGTAGCTTCAACATAGTTTCTTTCATCAACAAGTCTCCTAACTTGTTCTAATGCTTCTCGAGCATTTGGGTTTGTGTAATCTGCTGGTACTCCAGTCCATATTGTGTCCTCTATCAATCAAAGAAAAAAAGGAAACTTTTTAGGCTTCAGATCTCCACAAAATCAACTGAATAAAAACCGTCTGAAGAACAAAACGACATCGTTTAAACTATTTTTTACCATTGATGTTGAGAGTCTCGGAGGAGACACCTCCCCAGATCATGGCTCCGAGACGACCATTACCGATGGGAATGGCGTCAGTCCAATTCCGAGAGGGCCCACTAAACGTCACCTTAAGAGGCCTTGAAAGATCCTGGCCGTCCGATGAACTCCGCAATGGACTGAATGGAGTACTCCCTCCCTCACCAAATGTTGTAATAATACTCAGCAGAAGAAAGCTGAAATGAACGAAGAAGAAGCTCGACGACATCTCAGCCATTGTTGCTCCGTGAACGTTGGTAACAACAGTGTAAAACAGAGTAAAGGTTTGGTCTTGAGATTAGCGCGTGAAGAGATATTGCACTGTTTCCGAGCGATGAGTATCACTCCCATCTAATTTAATACTCCATGTGTTCTTCATATATAGATGTTTGGAGGTTGTTTCTGGTTGTTTAAATATTGATTTGTAATATATTTATTATTTAAAATTAAGTTTATGAATATCTCACTCATAATTACACTAGTTGACAAATAAACTGAAAAGTCAAATTTTATATATACTATATACTACAACAAAAATATGTGTGTCTTATTGAAACCAAAACAAAAAAAATAGTTAAAATAGAGCTGTCTCAATATTTAATGTGTTCTTGTCTATAAATCAAAATAGAAAATTTTATACGTAGTTATTATAGATTATGCATTTCTTTCGTTTTCGATTGAATGTAATATTAGGCTACTAATATTTTGTTTCATAAAAACTTTTTATTATGATCTCAATCTCATTTTTTGATATTTAGAGAGAAAAAAACATTGAAATATATAATCCAAAACTCACCTCAAAAGTGTCAATATGTCACTCAATTGGAAATAATAAATTTTGAATGAGTGACAACTCATTATTGATGATCACAACTCAAATAACGAGACAAGAGATACACAAAATGAATCGAACTTGTTCACTGCATCATCCATAACTAGGATCCAATAAAGTAGTTTTGTCCAATACATCAACCTCTTCCTTGATGAGCATATAACGACAATGGAGAACCGACTGGCTCAAACCAGTTTTAAACACATGATATAAATGGGAAGACCAAACCTAAACACAACTTTAGCATTTAATATTGTCTAATTAACCACCGACGTTCTAATTCATTTATTTTTATTTTATTTAGCTCTCAATGGTACTCATTAAGAGTTCCAATTAGGCATGGGCAAAATAACCAACATGAAGTACTCAGATCCGAAAAATATTATGCGAATCCAGAAAATTATTCTATTGGGTGCTAAAGTTCTAAACCCAAAAATTCGTATCCGAATCCGAACTCGTTGGTTAAAATCCGAAATCTAATCATATTAATAATTTTAGTTAATATTCTTTAAATATAATAATTTTTTTTTTTTTTCAATAAGACTTCATCCGAAACCGATCTGTACCCGAATCAGAATCTGAACCGAATCCGACAAAATTATTTCATTGGATACTAAACTGCTAAACCCAATATATTCAAAGCCGAATGGGTTTTCCCGAATCTGATCAATTTACCCGAATGACCAGCGCTAGTTCCAATAGAGACACATGAAGTTCAATTGAAATCATGAGTCTTGAGAGAACCCAAAGAAAAGCCCAAAGGCAGCAAATATGTTAGAAGAGAGTAAAGCCTTAAGAACCATCTTCTTTTTGATATATATTTATTTGTCTTCTTTTGATCATCATGGGCCTCGTTTATATACACACACTCTTGTTCTTGTAAATAGAAAAAACCGAATTTTGTTTTATTTCTAATATAAACTAGTTCTAGATAGTTCTTTCCTAATATCCTAATGTGATACTATATGTCGACAAAAAAAACTAGAGTTGATCTGGGCCGTCAAAACTAAGGAATGTCCATGAGAATGGGAAGTATTAACAGCTAATCTGGGCCGTCAAAAGTTACAGTCACATGTAATAAAATCAAGACGTGGCCTACGCATGATTTAAACGGAGCAACAGACGACAATTTAGAATTAGACCCATAATGTTTGTTCACCCACTCCCGTGGGCCCTATAGCTGACGTGTCAACATCAGAAAATGTTAGATTCTTCCCTTTAAAGTATACAAATTCATTTTTTTTCTCATTCAAACTTGTTATTAATATTATGTACATAATTGTTAAAGTTAAATGCGATTAGGTATTTTTATCACATAAATTTCATAAATTTTGTTCTAGAAGTGTATTTTAGCGACTGTTTTTGTCAACATTTATATACTAAAAGTCACGCATATTGAAAAAATAGTAAAAGAAAATTAAATAGCCATCAAATGTACACTATGACCAATTATTTAATTACACATGATAATACGCATGCGTTACGTTTTCAGCTTTTTCTATATATATATAATACACATACGAAGCAAATGGGTGTGAAAGCAGATCAAGAAACAGAGAGAATCAAAATGGGACAAATGGAGACAGAGAAGAAAACAATAGGCTGGGCTGCAAGAGATCCATCTGGAGTTCTTTCTCCTTACACTTACACTCTCAGGTTTTGTTTATTTTTTGTCTGCTTTAGATCTTTGAGTTTTGTGTTAGTTTTATCAATATGGGTTTTTGGTTACAGAGAGACTGGACCAGATGATGTACACATAAGAATCATATGTTGTGGAATCTGTCACACAGATCTTCATCAAACCAAAAATGATTTGGGCATGTCTAATTACCCCATGGTTCCTGGGTAATTCTTCTTTCTTCTTCTTCTTCTGATGATGATGATGAAGTTTAGAACTGAATCTGAAATGGAGTTATGTTTTTCAGACATGAGGTTGTAGGAGAGGTGGTGGAGGTTGGATCAGGTGTGAGCAAGTTCACTGTAGGTGATATAATTGGAGTTGGTTGTCTTGTTGGATGTTGTGGAGGTTGTAGTCCTTGTGAGAGAGATCTTGAACAGTATTGTCCTAAGAAGATCTGGAGTTATAATGATGTTTACATCGATGGTCAACCTACTCAAGGTGGTTTTGCTAAAGCCACCGTCGTCCACCAAAAGTAATATTTTATTCTCTTTAACGTTTTGATTTTTTAATTTATGATCTTGGTAAATTAATTAATATATGTTTTATTGGATTTGATATTTGCTTTTCGTTTTAGATTTAATCATAATAATCTTGTGCTATTTAATAAATGTTTTAAAAAACTAATATTTGGAGATAATCCAATAGATTTACTTGGGTTTTGGTTTAGGTTTTGGGATCCGTTACTTGGGTAACAGGTTAGGGTTTGTATGGCTAAAGGTTCAATTTGTGTGCAGGTTTGTGGTGAAGATTCCAGAAGGAATGGCTGTTGAGCAGGCTGCGCCGCTACTATGTGCTGGTGTGACGGTGTACAGTCCACTGAGCCACTTCGGACTGAAGAAACCAGGTCTAAGAGGAGGTATACTAGGGTTAGGAGGAGTTGGTCACATGGGTGTGAAAATAGCAAAAGCAATGGGTCACCATGTAACAGTTATAAGCTCATCAAACAAGAAGAGAGAAGAGGCATTACAAGATCTTGGAGCTGATGATTACGTCATTGGATCCGACCAATCAAAGATGAAGGAATTGTCTGATTCTTTGGATTACGTAATCGACACGGTACCTGTTCATCATGAACTTGAGCCTTATTTGTCTTTACTTAAGCTTGATGGGAAACTCATTCTCATGGGAGTTATTAACAATCCCATGCAGTTCTTAACTCCTCTGCTTATGCTCGGTGAGTTTAACTATAAAACACTAATTAAACTAATGATTGTGGTTTTGAGGATTACTAATTGGAGATGATGATATGATTAGGGAGGAAAGTGATAACAGGGAGCTTCATAGGAAGCATGAAGGAGACAGAAGAGATGCTTGAGTTCTGTAAAGAAAAGGGTTTGAGTTCAATGATCGAAGTTGTGAAGATGGATTATGTTAACACTGCGTTTGAGAGACTTGAGAAGAACGATGTGCGTTATAGGTTCGTTGTTGATGTTGAAGGAAGTAAACTCAACGAGTGAATCCATCAAACTCGAGGCTTTTTGCATACTCGATTTAAACTATTTTGTTTCTGTTTGTGAACTTATCTTTTTGTGGCGTGTCACTATTTTTGTGAAAAAAGTATATATGATATTGAGATTAAGAACTTATTGGTTTGAGACTTTAAAATGTGAGTTATGTGTTAAAGCATTGGGTCCTACACCTTTGGTAGGTGTTGTGGGTTTGAGTTGGAATATGATAAGTTATAAAATTATTTAGACTAAGATAATGAATTCAAACAAAACTAAATTTATTAAAAATATGACGTGAATAATATATTTTATTTGTATAGTGGTTGAAGAGCTTGATGTGAGTGTTTGATTTGATATAATATGCATATAAAAGTGTGTGGTAGGTGAATGAAGACTAATTTAGATAATGCCAATCTATACTCTATGTATTATATACCACATATAAAGTGTAAGTACACACTCAAAATGTGTAGTTGGTAGATAAAGAGACATGTCTCGAAATCTCCATGTTTGGTAATATAACTTCTTTGGATAAGACTAGAGAGGCCCAAGGCCTAAGGCCCATTTTCATATTTAGTTATTTACTTTATTTGATACTAATTTCAAAATCTAGAATCCATTAGTTTGTTCTTGTGGTCAAGCCTCTTACAACAATCACATCTATGGTTTTGCAGAATATTTGGTGATTAGATCTAGGCCCACTAGCTCTATGGCCCTTAATTTATGACGAGTGAATTTTATTTTATGCTTTGTAAATTTTTTAATGGTTGAGAGACATAAGAATGTGATTTCTTGTCAGCTTATTAATCTCATATGTCGTGAATCGAGTGGGCAAATCGTAGCCGTTTGTGAACTTTCTGATAGCCATGCATGTGATCTGAAATAATATACACATCATAAGGTTTAAAGGGAAAAAAAAAACAAAAATCGTCCAATGAAAATACATACTATATATATATATATATATTTCTTTTATGTGTACATCAATTTTGAAGATTTTGTGTGGTAAAATTCATATATTTTCTACAATAAAATAAAAGGCACGTATCAGATTGGCACTCAGCCTCCGACAGTAAATATTTATTCAGCTTTTATTTTTTACCTCAAATTTCTTTCTTTTTTTAAATATACTTTTAAATTTTGGATTTGATATTTACCTGATAAATTTCACAGTTTATTTACCCATCTTAAGTCATTACCACATTCAGTATCCATTGTGGTAAAAAAAAGTAATGTAAAAAACACACACAAAAGAAGCTAACGAAAAGTATAAAGAGTAGACGACATGAACCCGTGACCGTCATGTCTAAAGACAAGCAGATGAATATACTTTATGAAGTTGTATCTTTACTTCTGTCCAAAAATCTTATCTTCTGTCTTTAAAAATTGGACTAGGTTGAATCCCCATCATATCCTATTGGCCCCCTTTTTATATATTGCACATGTGATAGTTTTTATGATCACCACCGGTTTTACTTTTTCCAACGATTATACAAATTATGTATATTAAATACCACTCAATTAGATGTAGCCCGGGCCATTCAGATTAATTGGATTAAATAGATTAAATTATTCGGTAATCGGATTGTTCGGAAATTTTAAAATTCACCGAATGAACCGAAAAAAATTCTCGGATTGATCGGTTCGGATCAATGCAAAATTATTCGGATTAATCGGATCAAAATTTTTATTTAATCGATTTATTCTATTAAAATTATATAGTTTTATTTCAAATATTAAATTTTAATCCGAATAAATTAATTATTTTAAACCGATCCGATCCGATCCGATTCGAAATCCGAATTAAAAATAAAATTGTACTGATTAATTTATTCACATATATCCGACTAATCCAAATCCGATCTATTTTAAATTTTGCCGATTCGATCTATTTTAAATTTTACCGATCCGATCCGAACAATCCGATCTGTTTGCCAAAGACTCATTAGACCGGTCATGTATTATTTTATACTTATATTAGTGATAAAAGTTGTCAGCAACTAGAAAATTCTACTTGGCTCGTTGTAAAGTACACATTGCTCTATTATTTACCTCGACTTATGTAATGTCTTATAATTTCCATTATTTTATTTTTATTCTCGGAAATTTATCAGAACTTAGCCGACCCAACAACACTTTGTTCACACCAAAATTTAAATCTCTTTGCTTCAAGTTTTTTTTTATGGTTGTTAAAGTAATAAACAAAATCTAAAGCTTGTTTTAGGATGGATACTGCAAAAAGATTGCATTTTTTCAAAATTCCAATAGTATTTTTTCTATTTTCACAACATGACATAAATGTAACTAACTGAAAATAGAAAGAAAATAAACAGCAAATAATTGATTTCAGATATTTTCCTATTGGTTGACAAAAAAATTATTCCCTCTTGAATTGATTTGTAAATGATTATATAATTTTGATTTATTTAATGTAACTAGTATAACAATCATCATCATCTACATATTATTATGCCTTTATTTTTGGATTTTATATAACTCTGATTTGTTTTTTCTTATACTTTTATCAACAAGCTATATCATTTATATTTTTACCGTGAGATCCATCATTTTACCATAGATAGTAATTTAATTTACGGTTAATCCTTTTTATCCACCCTCGGTCTCAGGCAACGATGTCGGTTATTTCGCTTCAATTAATTCACTTAACACCAAACAACATTGGACCACTCGAGCCTTGCTTCTGTTTTATATTCGTCGGCGGGCTACACTGAAAGCGATGCGGTCATAGCCCCTTCACTCGTCGCTTTCAATGTTTTTATCTCCGACCCTCATTTTTTTAAATTGTGCTTTGGCTTTTTTATCTTATTTTAATTTTATTTTTTTATGGCTAAATAAATTTTCTTTGCTAGACCAAGGAATAATTTCTTGTAACTAAAGAATGTTTTTTTTCTATTATAATTTTCCCAAACTTTTAGATGTGTGAACACTTGCACTTCTTCAACGTAATTGATTTTACACCTTGTCGCATGTCAAGTCTAGTCAAAAGCTTATTTTATCAACTCCCCCACGTTAAAATCCTCTCTCCTTTAATATCTCCGATTGCTCCAAAGATTTGGTGACCAGAACAACTTATTATTTGAGTGGTTCAACATCACCTACTCTCTATATGAGTTTGCATAGCCATATGTAAATACTTAGAGAGGGAGATACCAAGAACTGAGAAAACCATGACTTCCAATGGAAGTAACCTTCTCTTATTCTTCCTCTTTCACTTTCTTCTTGTCCCCACACAAGTCAAAGCTATTAACATTGATGGTGTTCTTCTGCTTACTTTCAAATACTCAATACTTAGTGACCCTCTCTTTGTTCTAAGCAATTGGAACTATGAAGATGCAACACCATGCTTGTGGACAGGTGTTACCTGTACAGAGCTTGGGAAGCCTAACACAACAGATATGTTTAGAGTTACAAGTTTGGTACTTTCGAACAAATACCTTATGGGTTCTGTCACTCCGGACTTGTTCTGGATTCCTCATTTAAGGATCTTGGATCTGTCTAGCAATTTCTTTAATGGGTCACTCCCCGACTCGGTGTTCAATGCCACTGAGCTTCAGATTATCTCACTTGGAAGCAACAATCTCACTGGTGATTTACCTAAGAGTATCAACAATGTGATTGGCCTCCAGCACTTGAATCTCTCAGCTAACGCATTTACTGGGAAAATTCCGGCCAGCCTCTCACTTCTGAAGAATCTAACAGTCGTTTCCTTGTCAAAGAACTTTTTCTCCGGTGATATTCCAAGTGGTTTTGAAGCAGTACAGGCTCTTGATCTTTCTTCAAATCTTCTCAATGGCTCTCTTCCTAGGGATTTGGGAGGAAGAAGCTTGCATTACTTGAACTTATCACACAACAAAGTCTTCGGCGTGATTTCTCCAGGGTTTGCAGAGAATTTTTCAGCAAACTCCACAGTCGATCTCTCCTTTAACAACCTCACAGGCCCAATCCCTAGTTCCCTTTCTTTAGTTAACCAAAAGGCCGAGTCTTTTTCTGGTAATCCAGGTTTGTGTGGGAAGCCATTGAAGACCCTTTGTTCAGTTCCTTCTACTCTTTCAAACCCTCCAAATATCTCGGAAACTACTTCACCGGCTATAGCAGTTAAGCCCAGAAACTCGCCTCCAATAAACCCTTTAACAGAGTCACCAAATCAGACACCAAAAAGCAAGCTAAAGCCAATCACCATTGCCGGAATCGTAGTTGCAGACATAGCTGGTCTAGTTCTCATAGGTCTAGTCATACTCTACGTACACCAGGTCAGGAAACGCAGAAGCTCCCCAGAATCCAGCAAATTCGGCTTCTTCACAAAGTGTCTGGAGAAAAATGAAACGAATAACTCTAGTCACCAACCGAAGCCAAACGCCGGGGAGGTCACAGTCGCAGCGTCACCAGATGCTAAAACGGCATGCGGTTCGTGCATAATATTGAATGGAGGACGATACGACGAGACATCGACATCAGAGAGCGACGTAGAGAACCAGCAAATTATCCAGGCATTCGGTCGAACAGATAGTGGGCAACTGAAACAGAGCACCCAAACTCAACTAGTGACAGTCGATGGCGAAACTCGGCTAGATCTAGAGACACTACTAAAGGCATCTGCTTACATATTGGGAACGACTGGAACAGGAATCGTGTACAAGGCGGTGCTGGAGAACGGTACGTCATTCGCGGTGAGGCGAATCGAGACGGAGAGCTGTGCAGCAACGAAATTCAAGGAATTCGAACGGGAGGTTCGTGCCATTGCTAAGCTTCGACACCCAAATCTCGTCAGAATTCGTGGGTTTTGCTGGGGAAACGACGAGAAGCTTTTAATCTCAGACTATGTTCCCAATGGCAGCCTCCTCTGTTTCTTCACCGCCGGTAACTTCCTCTCTTCCTCTGTTTCTTTAGGCGCACGAAGTTAGTAATCACAGTATCAGTCTAAAATACGCCCATCACTTGCTTTTAACTGTCGTTTTTTTTAACAAAACAGCAAAGGCAGGCTCAAGCTCGTCTTCTACTTCATCACTTCAAAAGCCACTTTGTTTCGAGGCACGGCTCAAGATAGCAAGAGGAATAGCTCGAGGACTATCTTACATTAACGAAAAGAAACGCGTGCACGGTAACATCAAGCCCAATAACATTCTCTTGAATGCTGAGTACGAGCCCATCATCACCGATCTTGGGCAAGAACGCCTCATGAAATCAACTCGTGGATCTCACACCACTGGCCAAACGTTGAGCTCATCTTACTACAAGCCACCGGAATGGTCTACGAGTCAGAAACCAGACGCTAAATGGGACGTTTATTCCTTCGGCGTCATACTCCTAGAACTTCTCACAGGCAAAGTTTTCTTGATCGATCAAGATATAGATCAGTGGTCGAGCTTATCCTGTTCTGAAGCGGAAGAGAAAGTCCGATTCTTGAGGTTAATTGACAGTGCAATTAGGAACGGTGTGGCTCGCCACGAAGATGCAGCAGTGGCGTGTTTTAGGTTAGGGATAAGGTGTGTCTCTTCCTTGCCTCAGAAGCGACCGTCCATGAAAGAAGTAGTGCAAGTGTTACATAAAATCTGTGTTTAGTTTGATTCTTTAAGTAGTAGCTTAAATCGTTTGTATTGTGCAAACCAACTTAACCAACTTAAATCGAATAAACCACTAGCCTAAACCGAACTCAATTCCAAATTTTCTTCTCAGACCAGACATTTCAATCTTAGCTTCATTTTTAATGGTGTGTCCGTCCAGCTAATGAGCAAAGAGATACCAAAAATGGAAGGTGGATCTACCACTTCCGGCGATGAGATCCAATCTCCA
>KE158836.1:0-17194 GCA_000411055.1 Leavenworthia alabamica | reverse complement strand
CCCAATCGGAGAGAGATCAGTCGCGCCGGTCTTTTTTTTTTCTCCCAGTGAAGATGGTTGAAACTATTCCACTGTTTCTGCGACTAAGACAGATGAATTAACTTGGGAAATGCGATTCAGGTGGTTGTGATTTCTACCAAATCTTCTTCAGGTTCGCCATTTCTTAGTATAGTAGTATCATATTGAAGAATTTACTGTCACATTATGAATTTTCAAGTCAAATCGTAAATTGTTCTGTGATAAGAAAGTTTCCAATCTGGTTATTGTACAGTTCCTTAGATAATGGATTAGTCTCTAATGATTTTTTTAGAAAGATGATTATAGTAATCACATACTCAAATGTGGATAGAGAGTGCTTAGGATTGATACTAAGCAAGCCTCTTATGTTATTTTAGTTTTGAGTAATATATATTATTAGAGAACATGATCTTGTTGAATCTTAATTCAATACATCTTGTTGAATCTGTGATTCAACAAATTAAACAGGACAGCTAGCTTTGTAGTGAGATGTGGTAGGAGATGTATTTTTCATTCCTTGAAAGGTAACTAAAGCTACTGATGTAATATTGTAATGTTATTCTCAGAGAATGTGGTCTTTCAATTTCTGACAATGATGGACTCACCCTTTTGATTACGAAGGTAATTATTCTATTCTGACACTTTGTGGTGTATCCTCTTTCCAAATTCTTGGCATTTGAACCTATTAAATGTATTGAATTTGATATGGATAACATTTTTTGCCTGTAGCTTATTAGGATGTAGATAATAGCCATAAAAAATTCGGAAAGATGTTGGAAATTTCTGTGAATCGTGCGGCTATGACATTCTGAGTTTGGTAAGAGTAAGGATTGAAATAGTCTTTGTTCAAGAGAGTTGACATTGATATACTATAATATAGAATATGCATATAGAGTGTATTATAAAAATGATTCACCTCACAGTATGTTATATTATCTTAATGTCAAATGAGTATTTGACCACCTTAATTTAAGTATACCGTCAAAGCGATAGAAGTGTTACGTTAAGTTGAAACTTGAAAGTTTTAGTTATTTGACTAGAAAACTTTGAGGTCCCATCCAAAATCCAGGGAGGATTGTTTTTATTAAGAGATTTGTTTTGCAGCACCGTCAAGCTTTTGTGCTCAATAATCAATCTTTTGACTTTATCCTCTTAAATAATATTAAAGATCCAATCAAGCCATTCTTTTTTGTCACTTTCTTTTTCATGAAATTCATTTTGCTTTCTTGACTACGACAGGTGTATAAAGTCTTGGTAAAAATATAATATGCTATAAAGATTCCAAAGCAGCCGTGATATTTGACTTTGAAGTAATTTTCAAAGGGCTCTACAACCAAAGAGAAAGAGGTAATGGTTAAGTATTTAGAACAGATAAAATAAAACAAAAAGAAAAAACGATAACTCTCTCTATCTGTTTCACTAGCAATGATCCGAGGATTGCTTTTGGGAATCATCTGGATGATATTTTTTGTTTGTTCATCATTTCAACAAGAATCAACGTTTGTTTACAACAGCTTTAGTCCAGCAGATGATCTTCACCTTGATGGTAGTGCAAGAATCCTTTCCAGTGGTGTTCTTCAACTGACAAATGCAACTCTTCGTCAAATGGGTCATTCTTTCTACAAGCAAGCGATTGATTTCACATCATCTGAATCAGTTTCATTCTCTACACATTTCGTGTGTGCACTGCTGCCTGCAGGTGAGACTAGTGGCCATGGCATGGCTTTTGTTGTGTCTTATTCTACAGATTTCAGTGGTGCAGAGCCAACTCGATACTTGGGGATTTTCAACACATCTTCAAATGGATCTAATTCCACACGAGTGTTGGCTGTAGAGCTTGATACTTCTCTTGCTCCAGAGTTGAAAGACATCAGTGATAATCATGTTGGGATTGATGTGAACAGTGCTGAGTCTTTGGTATCTGCAAACGCTTCTTATTTTTCTGACAAAGAAGGGAGGAAGATAGACATGAAACTCTTGAGTGGAGATCCTATCCAGGTTTGGGTGGATTATGTAGGAACAACACTTAACGTTTCATTGGCTCCTCTTAAAACCGAGAAACCAAGCAGACCTCTTTTGTCATCAACATCCATCAATCTCACAAAGATTTTGCAAGGTAGAAGAATGTTTGTTGGGTTTTCTGGCTCAACCGGGTCAATAATGAGCTACCAGTACATACTAGGCTGGAGTTTTAGCAAAAACATGGCGTTGCTGCGGAAGATTGACATCTCAAAACTTCCTAAAGTTCCTCACACTAGCACTAAAAAGAAGTCTACATCCCTGGTGCTTGTTGCTCTGCTTAGTTTAATAGCTTTCATGGTTTTGGGGCTTCTTGTTGCAGCTTATTTATATAGGAGAAACTTGTATGCTGAAGTAAGAGAGGAATGGGAAAAGGAGTATGGTCCACACAGGTATTCCTACAAATCTCTGTACAAAGCAACAAAAGGGTTCAGCAGGACTGAATTTCTTGGGAAAGGAGGTTTTGGTGAAGTCTACAAAGGAACTCTCCCTCGGAGCAGAGAACTGAGAGACGTTGCTGTGAAGAGAGTATCACATGAAGGTGAGCAAGGTATGAAGCAGTTTGTAGCTGAGATTGTAAGTATGAGGAGTTTAAAACACCGGAGCTTGGTTCCACTTCTTGGGTACTGCAGGAGAAAACATGAGTTACTACTGGTCTCTGAGTACATGCCAAATGGTAGTCTTGATAATTACTTGTTTAGTCAAGATAGATTGACTCTCCCCTGGTGGAGAAGATTTGCGATTCTCAGAGACATCGCGTCAGCTCTTAGTTACTTACATACAGAAGCTGACCAACTTGTTATACACAGAGATATCAAAGCTGCAAACGTTATGTTAGACGCAGAGTTCAATGGAAGGTTAGGAGATTTTGGTATGTCGAGGTTATATGACAGAGGGGCTGATCCAACCACAACAGCAGCAGTTGGAACTGTTGGTTACATGGCACCTGAGCTTACAACAATGGGAGCTTCCACTGCAACTGATGTGTATGCCTTTGGTATTTTCTTACTTGAAGTAACTTGTGGTAGAAGACCTGTGGAACCAGGATATCCAGCTGCAAAACGTTTCTTGGTCAAATGGGTTGGTGAATGTTGGAGAAGGTCTTATCTGATTGATGCTAAAGATTCAAGGTTAACAAACTTCTCATATCAAGAAGTCGAAAAGGTTCTAAAACTCGGGCTGCTATGTGCAAACCTTGCTCCAGATTCAAGACCAACTATGGAACAAGTGGTGCAATACTTAAATGGAAACTTAGCTTTACCTGAGTTTTGGCCTAATTCTCCAGGGATTGGTGTTCTTACTCCAATGACGCTTTCGCCATCATCACTCGTGATCCCTTCACTATCAATGTCATCTTCTTCCTCCAACAACTCTTTGTTTATTACCCACTCAGTACTATATGGGAGTGGACGATGAAAGTCTCTAACAGGTCTCTTCTTCTTTGGCATCTTTGTATTTGACTGACTTTGAACCAATTCAACTCGATTTTGTTTCACTAGTGTACATATATACATACATACTCAACTATGTTCATTATAGACATTCTTCATCAAGCTTGGATTTTAGAGTGATTAATTTGCAAAGCAAGTTTTTGTCACCCTTTGAGTCAACCAGTGATCAATTGTCTTGTAATGAAAAAGCTGATATATACAATTTGGTTTACGAAATTGTTTCTTTTTTAACGTTTGGTTATTTTGAGAAAATTTACAGACATCAAAGACACAAGAGTTTAGTCTTTAACCTTGTTCAAGATCTTAGGTACCTGCAATTTATATTATTGCAAATCAGAAATGCTTGTTGATGTCCATTTGATTTGAGTAAGCTATCTAATGTTGTAAACTGTAAGTTGAAACACAATGATCAAATGTTGATATGGCCGAGTTGGTCTAAGGCGCCAGATTAAGGTTCTGGTCCGAAAGGGCGTGGGTTCAAATCCCACTGTCAACATTCTTTTTTTTTTCAGTTACTGTCAAGAAACAGATGTTTATATGCATTTTTCGTCACTGTTTTGAAATTATTCAAAGTTCAAACATAAAAATAAGTAATTAAACGTTTCCTAAATAAGAAAATTTTCATTTAGAGAAGGGAATATTCTTTTTACTAGAAAGAATAGAAGAAACAGAAAGGCTAAAACGTGTAAGGGTAAATTAGTAAAACTAGAACAACAAAGAGAATGCGAAAACCCTAGAAATCAGAGCTATAAGTAACCCTGAGTCGACTACTTAGGTTTCTCTCACTCATTTTCGTAGCCGCAAGACTCCTCTCAGATTCTTACTTGCAGGTTAGTATAATTCTCTCTGTTTAGGTTTACGATCTTCATCTTCATGATGCTGTTTAGATTTAGATTCATAAGTTTTGTTTTGACTGTGATTATTGCTTATTCTTTGCTGATATATTACTTTTGTCATCGAGTTTAAGATCTGATTATTCATCGATCTATTTGTTTAGAGATAGCTTTTGCTTTAGGTATCGTCTCTCTTGGAGTTTGAATCTCTTTTATAAACTTTTCGATCTACTCTCTGTTCGTTGCTTATTGATGTCTCAAATTTTGTTGTGATGAACTTTGTAGATGATGTTGCTTAGTTTTAATAGATTTGATGCCTCGTGGTTACAATAGCTTAAACGATGAGATGTGGTTTTGTTTCAATGGATCTGTATGGTTTTAGGTTGATGAACTTGTTGTGATTTTTTATAGTATATTGTGGTTGATGTATGTTTTGTTGATTCTGATATTTAGATCTCTTGTTTTGTTTTAACAGCTATGGGTAAAGAGAAGTTTCACATTAACATTGTGGTCATTGGCCATGTCGACTCTGGAAAATCGACAACAACTGGTCACTTGATCTACAAGCTTGGTGGTATTGACAAGCGTGTGATTGAGAGGTTCGAGAAGGAAGCTGCTGAGATGAACAAGAGGTCATTCAAGTATGCTTGGGTGTTGGACAAACTTAAGGCTGAGCGTGAACGTGGTATCACTATTGATATTGCTCTCTGGAAGTTCGAGACCACCAAGTACTACTGCACAGTTATTGATGCTCCTGGTCATCGTGATTTCATCAAGAACATGATTACTGGTACCTCCCAGGCTGATTGTGCTGTCCTTATCATTGACTCCACCACTGGTGGTTTTGAAGCTGGTATCTCCAAGGATGGTCAGACCCGTGAACACGCACTTCTTGCTTTCACTCTTGGTGTCAAGCAAATGATTTGCTGTTGTAACAAGGTCAGCTAACTTTTATGTTGTCTTCTTTTGTTATTGGTTTATGTCTCTTGAATTGATTCTAATAAATTTCGTTTTTACAGATGGATGCTACTACCCCCAAGTACTCCAAGGCCAGGTATGATGAAATTATCAAGGAGGTGTCTTCATACCTGAAGAAGGTTGGATACAACCCTGACAAAATCCCATTTGTGCCCATCTCTGGTTTCGAGGGTGACAACATGATTGAAAGGTCCACCAACCTTGACTGGTACAAGGGACCAACTCTCCTTGAGGCTCTTGATCAGATCAACGAGCCAAAGAGGCCATCAGACAAGCCCCTTCGTCTTCCCCTTCAGGATGTCTACAAGATTGGTGGTATTGGAACGGTGCCAGTGGGACGTGTTGAGACTGGTATGCTCAAGCCTGGTATGGTTGTGACCTTTGCTCCATCAGGGTTGACCACTGAGGTTAAGTCTGTTGAGATGCACCATGAGTCCCTAGTTGAGGCTCTTCCTGGTGACAATGTTGGATTCAATGTCAAGAATGTTGCTGTCAAGGATCTTAAGAGAGGTTACGTAGCCTCAAACTCCAAGGATGACCCAGCTAAAGGTGCTGCTAACTTCACCTCCCAAGTCATCATCATGAACCACCCTGGTCAAATCGGTAACGGTTACGCACCAGTCCTCGATTGCCACACTTCTCACATTGCAGTCAAGTTCTCTGAGATCTTAACCAAGATTGACAGACGTTCCGGTAAAGAGATTGAGAAAGAGCCCAAGTTTTTGAAGAACGGTGATGCTGGTATGGTAAAGATGACTCCAACCAAGCCCATGGTTGTTGAGACTTTCTCTGAGTACCCTCCATTAGGACGTTTCGCTGTTAGGGACATGAGACAAACCGTTGCTGTTGGTGTTATCAAGAGTGTTGACAAGAAGGACCCAACTGGAGCTAAGGTCACAAAGGCTGCAGTGAAGAAGGGAGCCAAATGATGAGACTTATCTCATTATCTTTTGTTTTTTTAAACCTTATTTGCGTTTGAGTCTTTTTTATTTCGATGGTACTTTTTCATCTCTTTGGATCTGTGAGACTTTATTATGGTTATCAGTTATGCAGTTTTCGGATAATTTTTACTTTGGTTGTTTTTTCATTACTACCTTAAGTTGTTTTGTTTACTGTTTGGTCGATTTGAAACGACGACTAATACTGCGTTTAAAGTAGTATGGTTGTGCAGAAGTGAACCCTAAACGCTTATGAAGTGATTATCAGACAAGAGAATGGTAATAACTAAGCACCAAAAAGAAATGGATAAGGCCAAAAAAGAGGCATGAAAACATCAGACCAACGACAAAGAAACGTGTCAACAACAACTATGAAAACATTCAGACATATTTCAAGTTTTTAACTAAAAAGATGTTTGATCTGCAGTTTTACATGAAAACATAACTTAGCTACTGAGATCTACTAAATATATAAAAAGGTCTTTATTTATTAATGCTAAGCAGCTTTAGCTGTGTGAGAAGAAAAGCTCCACAAGCTTAGATCTTGTAATAAAGCAACTAGATCTCTAACTTCTTCATTCTCTTGAAGCCTTAACTCGTCAACTATCTCCACACCCATTTCTTCTTCAACTTGGCTCCTGGACTCATCTTTGACTTGAGATCTCTTTCTCCTTTTCATCTCCTTCCTTCTCCTATCGTGATCTGCCATTCTTCAACATAGATAGAGACACAGTCAAGTCAAATAAACAAAGAGAGAGAGAGAGAAATAAATGAAAAAGTGAAATATTACTGTTTGGAGAGAGTTAGCTGGTGAGTGATCCCAGAGATGCAGAGAGGGAAACCATAGTTGCCACTAAGAGTTGTTGACAACATTTTCTTTTCTTTCTAGATTCAGAGTTTGAGATCTTGTTTTTTTTTTAAAGAAAGAGAGGAAAGCAGACAAGATCTTGAACTGGTAAAAGAATTAAAGAGGATATAGATATATAGGAATACTATGTAATTAAATGTTTTTGTCTTCTCTTGTGGTGTTATTGATATTTACACTAGTAGCTATGGCCTCTTCTTCTCCTCATTAATCACCTTATACTGAATTTAAAAAAATCTTAATAATAAATAAAATATTTATAATCTTTCAAATACTTTTTTTTTTTTGGATTTATAAAAACAAGTGTAGGTTGGATTATTCTTGTTTCTCTTTTTATTTATTTATTTGTTGGATTGATAAAAGTGTGAAGAGGACACTGTCTTTTCAATATATTTCGTTTTTAGTGAGAATAAAAGCTGTTAAATCATCTCATAAAGTATTTCAATTTGTTTTATAAACCCACTAGTTCATCAGTGAAATCAACCATATTCTTCTTTTCACAATTTTTGAGAAGACAAAAATGTAACTCACTTAAATTGAGAATTATAATTTAAATATACTTTTACAAAATATAGTATAATTTACTATCACAAATATATAATTTATCATCAAACGTAGTTTATTGTACAAAATTACATTAATTTTTTATTTAGACATAAATACTATTTTTTACTAACGATATATTTTTATTACAAATTATATTTCTTTTATTAAAAATATATATTTTATTTAATGTTAGAATTTAATGTTTAATGTTTGGATTTAATCCTAACATTAAATAAAAAATATATTTTTTCATAAAAAATATAATTTATAACAAAAATATACTGTTAATAAAAAGATATTCATGTCCAAATAAAAAATCAGTGTAATTTTGTCCAATAAATTACTGTAAAAGAATTTATTTTTATTTCTCTTTATATAATTCAACTTATAAAAAATAAATTTCTAATAACAAAAGATTAAAGGGGTATTTAAGACAATTCACTAAATTCCAGTATATTCTCACCCATACCAAATTCTGCCACGTCACGTATTTTCTCTTCTTCTATATGACTCTCTCTTTGAAACGTAAAATATACAGAGAGTCAAAATCTTCCATCACCGCTTCGCCTCTATAAAACCAAAACCTCATTTTCGTTTCTGTTTCGATCCCATTAACAAATACGTTTTACGAATTTTGAAATAACTTATTCTGATATTAATTTCTCTCTGTTAACGATGACGAAGAAAATTCTGGTCACTGGTGGTGCTGGCTACATCGGAAGTCATACTGTGCTTCAACTTCTTAATGATGGTTACTCCGCCGTAGTTGTTGATAATCTCGATAATTCATCTTCTGTTTCTCTTCAACGCGTTAAGAAACTCGCCGGTGATAACGGAAACCGTCTCTCCTTCCACCAGGTTTATTGTTTTCTATCTATATGTGGAATTGAAATTTTTTCATGGTGAATTTTGCTGGATTAGGTTTAGGAAATGTGTGCTTGAATCATTTTGTATCATCGTTTTCATTTGGTTTTGGGATTTACTAGTTTTTGATTATAGTTTTATTGATGATTCCAGGGTTCTGGTAAATTCTCTGTAAAACCATGTGATTGGCTAATTTGTGTGTACATAAACTCGGATTAAAATATTAATAATTTAAGGAATCAATGGCATGTGAAAGATTAATATAATATTATCCCCAAGTTCTATATTCCCTTATTATTATATATTGACAAAAATTGATCTGTCTCGGAATTGGAGTGTTCTTCAGGAAGGCGAATCAGAGCTTTCCATTTCTGAATAATCAGAATCTCATTGGTCAATTTAGTTTCTTAAAACTCATTTTTTAAAACTACCTGTAGGTGGATCTCCGAGACAGACCTGCGCTTGAGAAGATTTTCTCAGAAACAAAGTAAAAACAAAAAATATTATACTTTCTGATACTTAAAAATGAAGTGTTCATATATAATTGAGGGTTTAGGTTTGATGAAACGTGGAATGATTATTATATGTAGGTTTGATGCAGTGATACACTTTGCTGGACTTAAAGCAGTAGGTGAGAGTGTGGAGAAGCCTTTGCTCTATTATAATAATAATCTTGTTGGCACTATTACACTTTTGGAGGTTATGGCTCTTTACGGCTGCAAAAATGTAATTTTATTCTTTCTTTCCATTTTCCCAATTCTCTGTCAACACATGTTTATAATGATATTCCACTTTTTGAGTTTTGTCTTCATTGATCTCATTATTGTCCTTTGCTACTCTGTTTTCCAGCTTGTTTTCTCATCATCAGCTACTGTCTATGGCTGGCCAAAAGAGGTTCCTTGCACAGAGGAGTTTCCAATTTCTGCAACTAACCCTTATGGCCGTACAAAGGTAGCATCCAATACCCACCTTGTGATAGTGATAATGATTAGAAAATGAACCTGAGACTCTTTTCTTGTGTTATGTAAGCTTTTTATTGAAGAGATTTGCCGGGATGTACATCGGTCTGACCCTGAATGGAAGATCATATTGCTTAGATACTTTAACCCTGTTGGTGCACATCCTAGTGGTTATATTGGTGAAGATCCTCTTGGAGTTCCCAACAATCTCATGCCTTATGTTCAACAAGTTGCTGTTGGCAGGAGACCTCACCTCACTGTCTTTGGAACTGATTACAAGACAAAGGATGGTACAGGGGTATGTATATGTAGTATGATAATCTCTCATAAACGATAAACCATTTGACAATTTTACATTACAATCTCATATGATCTTGGAATGTGGAGAATGGGAGATAAGAGGTAACTTCCATCTTTTTTCAGGTGAGGGATTACATTCATGTCATTGACTTAGCAGATGGACATATAGCCGCTCTACGCAAGCTTGATAACCTCAAAATCAGTAAGGATTTCCCCTTTAAGAACCATTTTCTATATCTCCTCTTATTATTGGAATTAATCTCAGTTATTGGAAATGGTCAGGTTGTGAGGTATACAATCTTGGAACTGGTAATGGAACATCGGTTCTAGAAATGGTCTCTGCCTTTGAAAAAGCATCTGGAAAGGTAAAACATTGATTGGTTTGTTTACTTTATGAACCAAATAGGGATGTTATTTGCCTGTAATAGTTTGATTTTTGACATTTGGACTTGTTTCTGATTAGAAAATCCCATTGGTGATGGCTGGAAGACGTCCTGGTGATGCTGAAATTGTTTATGCCTCAACGAAAAAGGCAGAACTTGAACTAAATTGGAAGTAAGTAAATTTATTTACTTTGTCAACGTAATAAAAGAAGTATAAGTTTGGTATTTAGGCACATTTTGGTAATGCAGGGCTAAGTATGGGATAGAGGAGATGTGTAGGGATCTATGGAATTGGGCTAGCAATAACCCTTACGGCTATGATTCCTCCTCCTCCAATGGTTCCTCTTCATAATTCTCTTTTCTATTTTTATTTTACTTTTTTTTTCCTTATTATAAACAAAAGAGAAAGGGTTGATTAGTAGCCTAATTTTAAAACTATCTCCATGTACTAGTAATTTATCATAGAAACTCTTGATAATTAAATCACTAGTTCATGCATTTCAACCGTTGAATATTTTCTCTCCTCATTTATGTACACTCTTATTATTCTATTTTTTTCTTAATTTGTTTAATGTATTAAGTTTGATCATTATTTCATTTTCGTTTCCTCTAAGTGTAATTTGTATGGTGAACTATAATTAATTGTGTTAATTAACATTGACAAAGTGTACTAAAAAATTTGGTTCCAAAATTAATGTGCTTTATCACTTGTCTGACTTGTAATTACAAGCACAAAAGAATTTGGAAGACTTAGCCATCTCAAAAGTGAGATGTTTGGTAGCATACGACAAAAAGCGAAGAAGCTCCGGAGAAAGTACATGATCAAACCATAAAGACTATTTTGAATGTGTCTAAATATCAAAGCCCATATTCACCCTACAAGGTGGATTGGGTTCGGCCCAAATAAGTTTTGGCCCGTTTTTAACAATTTTAGTACAAGTTCTTAATCTCCTGACCTGATCCGGAACGGGAACCTGGTTTTTGGGTCGGATCCGATAAAGAGCGAATACTGGAAAAACCACTGATTTGATAAACCCACAAATTCCTTGTTTCCTCTTATCCATAAAGAGGGAAAATTCGAAATGCGATTGAATCTCTCAAGGGTCCATTGGTGAAGCTATTGTTTTTATATTTACATGGTTATCATCGGAAAATGGCTTCTGTAGACACAGTCTTCTCCTTCAACCGTTTCCCCAGAAATATCCCCAATAAATTGATCTGTAAACACGCAAATGCATCGATTTTAGCTACAAAAACTAAATGGAGAGCTCCAATTCTGCGTCGGTCGTTTACTGTTCTATGCAAATTGAAATCTGAAACATCTCAATCCGGAGAAACCAACAATCCCGCTGCTGATGATTTCATAACTAGGGTTCTCAAAGAGAATCCTAGTCAAGTGGAACCTCGTTACCGAGTTGGAGATAAGCTTTATAATATTAAGGAAAGAGAGGATTTAAACAAAGGCGCAAATGTGACGGCGGCGTTTGAATTTATCAAAAGCAAGTTTGATTCGAAGAAGAAGAATAAGAAGATGGAGGAAGAGACAGAGAAAAGTGAAATTAGAAATGAGTCTGTTTATTTGAATGAGATTCTAAGGGAATACAAAGGAAAGCTTTATGTTCCTGAGCAAGTTTTTGGGCCAGACTTATCTGAAGAAGAAGACTTTGAAAAAACTGTTCAAAATTTACCAAACATGAGCTTGGAAGATTTTAGAAAAGCTATGAAGAATGATAAAGTTAAGCTGCTTACATCTAAGGAAGCTTCTTCTGTTCCTTACTCTAGCCTTTATAGATATTTTATTGTTGATCTTAAGGAGATTCCTGGAGTGAAGAGCTTACAGAGAACCAAATGGTAAATTATTTGGATGAGAACCAAAGAGCTTCTTCTGAATATTTGATTACTTATTGATTAGCCTCTTGATAGGTCAATGAAGCTTGAAGCTGGAGAAGCTCAAGCTATTCTGAAAGAATACACGGGTCCACAGTACGAAATTGAAAGGCACATGACGGTATTGTTGTTCATTTGGAATCTTATGTAGATTATAATCTAATGTCCTTGATATTGTTGTACTGTGTTGGTTAGGAATTTTTCAGAATCTATTCACTTAGTTTTTCTGCGGTATATTGTTTATTTTGCAGTCTTGGATTGGAAAAGTGACGGACTACCCTAACCCAGTTGCGTCTTCTATTTCAAGTAGAGTGATGGTTGAGCTGGGAATGGTGACAGCAGTTATTGCTGCAGCAGCATTAGTTGTTGGAGGATTCTTAGCTTCAGCTGTTTTTGCAGTCACTAGCTTCGCCTTTGTCACTACTGTTTATGTTGTTTGGCCTATAGCGAAGCCATTCCTCAAACTATTTTTTGGCATCTTCCTTGGAGTCCTTGAAAAATCATGGGATTACCTTGTTGATATTCTAGGCGATGGGGGGATCTTCTCAAGGATTTCTGATTTCTACACATTTGGTGGTGTATCATCAAGCCTTGAGATGCTTAAACCAATCCTACTTGTTGTTATGACTATGGTTCTTCTTGTTCGTTTCACACTATCACGGAGACCCAAGAACTTTAGAAAATGGGTATAGTACTTGTAATTTTAAATGCATGATTTTACATGTTTTCAGTGATATTGCTTTTGCTGTCACTCACTTTAATTTTTTTTGCAGGATTTATGGCAAGGGATTGCCTTTTCTCAGTCTAAAGCTGAAGCTCGTGTTGATGTAAGTTTCTAACCATTACTCCTATATGCACGATTTTTCAATTCTAGTACCTTTTTGGTTGAGTTTTTTGATGACATCGGATGGTTATGTTACAGGGTTCAACTGGCGTTAAGTTCGGCGATGTTGCAGGGATTGATGAAGCAGTTGACGAACTTCAAGAGGTATCTCTTTTTCCTTTTCACATGTTAGCTTTCAAAGCCTCTAAAACCCTTACCATCAGGGTTTTACCACTACACCATCATGTTGGGAAATGAAGCTTACTAACTTCTTTCTGTCATTACAATTGTCATATTGTTTTGTAGCTCGTAAAGTACTTGAAGAATCCCGACCTATTTGATAAAATGGGAATTAAACCTCCCCATGGAGTTCTTCTAGAGGGTCCCCCGGGCTGTGGCAAGGTATGTGTAACCATCTATGTTAATTCCAACCTGGAGATTTTTTGTTGCAAAAATTTTGTAGGAGCATGATACTGTAGAGTAGTAAGAAATATTTGATAATCAAATTTCCAGTGGTAATTGTTGAAATCAATGTTCTGCTGAGGTTGATGGTAAGAATGCAGAGTACGCTCTGTGTTTGAAAATTTCAAAATTTGGTGGTAATGATAGAATGATCTAGCACATGCTAGATCCAAGTTGAACCTGAATTTTTGAATGTTTAGATGATTTTCGCAAGTTATTATTGATTCCCTATACTCGTTTTGAGATCTTATAAAATGTCAAGGAGCTAGGGATATATAGTGTAACCTAACCTGATTTGATTTTGTAGACACTAGTTGCAAAAGCCATTGCCGGGGAAGCTGGTGTGCCGTTCTACCAAATGGCAGGATCTGAATTCGTTGAAGTTCTTGTTGGGGTTGGTTCAGCACGTATCAGAGATTTGTTCAAAAGGGCTAAGGTGATTGGACACATGTGTATATTTATGCATTTCTGTGAAGAGACATTCAACTGTATTTGATGATATTCATGTCCTTGTGCAGGTAAACAAACCGTCCGTTATTTTCATCGATGAAATTGATGCCTTAGCAACTCGGTAACACAATATTTTTCTCTTGTATCTAAATTTTGAGATAGTTACTTTCTTTCCCTGCTTGATTTACCAGGATTGAAACGGAATTAAACTGATATCTTTCTTTATGTTTGGGTTTTTGTTAGACGTCAAGGGATTTTCAAGGAAAACTCAGACCAGTTGTACAATGCGGCCACTCAAGAAAGAGAAACCACCTTGAACCAGCTACTCATCGAGCTTGATGGTTTTGACACCGGCAAAGGTGTGATTTTCTTGGCTGCCACCAACCGCAGAGATTTGTTAGACCCTGCTCTTCTACGTCCAGGACGATTTGATAGAAAGGTTTGTTATAAATGCTTGTGTACCTCAGATTTTTATGCTAGTTAGACTGAATGCCAGCATTAATTTAGTAGACTAGGAGTTTCTGAATAAACTAACAATAAAGAATCTTGTGATCAGATAAGAATCCGTCCCCCTAATGCGAAAGGGAGATCGGATATTCTGAAGATTCACGCCAGCAAAGTCAAAATGTCGGATTCTGTTGACTTGTCATCGTATGCAAGTAACTTACCAGGTATATTCATCGACAATTTATGGTACAATAGAAAGCTTCTGTGTTTAAAACTTTGATTCGAGTTTTATATCAAACACAGGATGGTCTGGAGCAAAACTGGCACAGTTGGTTCAAGAGGCTGCTCTTGTAGCAGTCAGGAAAAAGCATAGCTCGATTCTTCAATCAGACATGGATGACGCTGTTGACCGACTCACTGTTGGTCCTACACGTATAGGTTTAGAATTGGGACATCAAGGTCAGTGTCGTAGAGCCACAACTGAAGTAGGAGTTGCAATCACTTCACATCTTTTATTGCGGTATGAGAATGCAAAGATTGAGCGGTGTGAACGCATTTCTATCATCCCTCGTGGTCAAACACTCTCTCAAGTTGTGTTTCATCGGCTTGATGATGAATCCTACATGTTTGGTCGTCGTCCACAACTACTTCATCGTCTTCAGGTGTTTCTTTTTGTTCTCTCTATTGGTTCAGTTTGGTTTTTATGCTCACATCTATTTGCTAGTAGAGAAGGTAATATACTTAAGAAAATGTCTGTTGCAGGTCTTGCTTGGAGGAAGAGCTGCAGAAGAGGTGATATACGGCTCAGATACATCAAAGGCATCAGTTGATTATCTCTCTGATGCCTCATGGCTAGCTCGTAAAATCTTAACAATGTGAGAGCTCAATTTTTCTGCACATTTTTTCACATTTAAAATAAAAGCTTCTTCTTCTTCCTCAAGACAGTATATTTGAGTTTCAGATGGAACTTGGAGAATCCAATGGTGATACATGGAGAACCACCACCATGGAGAAAAAGGGTTCAGTTTGTGGGACCGCGATTAGACTTTGAAGGATCTCTCTATGACGATTACGACCTTGTAGAACCGCCAGTTAACTTCAACATGGATGATGAAGTTGCAGAAAGAAGTGACAAACTCATAAGCCAGATGTATAACAAAACCGTTGCTCTTCTCACACAAAACCAAACCGCTCTCCTCAAAACCGTTAAGGTACATTGAACCACAATTGCTGCTTCTCATTGTTTGTTAATACTTATAAAAAAATGTTGTGTTATAGGTTCTATTGAAGGAGAAAGAGATAAGTGGAGAAGCAATAGATTTCATACTTGACCAATACCCTCCTGAGACACCTTTAGCTTCACTTTTACAAGAGCAGAATCCTGGAACTCTTCCTTTTCTCCCTAAACATGATTCCGGCGACTTTGTCCTCCTTAACCACTCAACTGATGTCAATGCTCAGACATGATTTCAATCTGTTCTTTGGCCTTTGATTGTTGTAATTTTGACTCAACTTTGGTAAGTTTTTCGAACTTTTTCATTCAATAGAAAAAGATAAAAGAAAAAAAGAAACATGTGTGAAAGACTATTTCTTAATTAGCTAATAATAGATTTGGATGATAAGTAGCTCAGCCGTTGAAAGTTAAAACCAATATGAAATTTAATTTTAATAATTAAATATTCCGAAGAAATCGGTTTATCGAATGGAAAGGTTCTTCTTTCAAACCACACAACAAGACAGTAACACGAGAGTCATGTACTCTTTTTTTTTCTCTTCATCTTTTGTCTCTCTCTCTTTTTTTGGTTCTCCATCTTGTTCGTCGTGCCTTCTTCTCCGTTTCTCCAGATACAAATCCATTACACGAACAACGCTTTCTCTGTAGTGTATCTCCATCTGTGTATTTTACACACGAGTTATATAGATCATTGCTCTGCTTGTAGAGATGTCTAGGCGCGGAAGTTGTTCGACGATATGTCTGAATCAGAAATTTCGTATTATTAGAATCTCTGATAAGGCTGATACTAATTCAAGGAACGGCAGTTTCTTCGAGCGTTCTATATCTCTCGTTCTTTTGCTCTGGTGTTTTCTCTTCCTTGTCTACTTCAAGCTTGGCCTTAGCCAGAATTATGGAGGTTAATGTTTGTTTCGTCTTATAATATCGAATGTGTTGTTGCTTGCTCCAAAAATATAGAAAGATGCCATAATAATTTCGAATGTTAATTTAGGAAAGTTTCATCTATGAATTTATTATCTTTGAATTTGAGCCTTTGTTATTTAGAAAATGGTATTTAGATTATGATCCTTTTTTCAATTCCATTCATTGAAGACAAATCCATTTATTTTTTGTAGATAAAAGAATTGGGAATTACACTGATGGATCAGTCTCAAAGATTCTAAATTCCACAAGTTCTGGACGTTCTGTTCTCCCTCAGGCCACTGGTAAAGAAGACAACTATTGTCTCCTCAGAAACGGCCAGTTACAAGATGTCTATGAACATGTTCTTGGTAATAATGCTTTGTTGATCTGCAAACTTGTGTTGCCTGAACGTAGAATAAGCAAGACCTTGGAAGCTCGTAATTCCAAATATGCCAATCTTGAAGATAAAAGTCTCAAAGTAAATGGCTCAGCTGTGCCATCTAAGCTTGCTAATGTGACTCATTATAGGTTAGAACCTGATGGATCTGGGTATAACTACGCTTCTGCTATGAAAGGTGCAAAAGTAGTTGGCCACAACAAGGATGCAAAAGGAGCTAGCAATGTACTTGGCAAAGATCATGATAAGTATCTAAGAAACCCCTGTTCTGTGTCAAATAAGTATGTTGTGATTGAACTTGCAGAGGAGACGCTAGTTGAGACTGTGAGAATTGCTAATTTTGAACATTACTCTTCAAATCCCAAAGAGTTTAACTTGTCAGGGAGCCTTAGTTATCCAACCGATACGTGGACACCCGCTGGTAGTTTCGTGGCTGC
>KE158835.1:17136-37959 GCA_000411055.1 Leavenworthia alabamica | reverse complement strand
AATTTTTTTATTTTTTATTCGGTTTTCGGTTCAGTTTGAATTATTATTCGGTTAACCGAATAATTATCAAAAATCATGTTTCGCTTCGGTTTGTTTGGTTTATTTGGTGTAAATTAAACTGAATAAACCGAACAAACTGAATAAACCGAACCGAAAGATGAATTTTCAGATTTATTCGGTTTATTTGGGTTAATCGGATTGAATTCGGAAATATTTTTTTACCCAAAACCGAACCGAATAAACCGAAAACCGAACCGAACAAACCGATATTTTTTCGATTTTATTTCGAAACTGATTTTTGAAAACCGAACAAACCGAAAACTGAAAAAACCGAAACGTTTAAACCAAATAAACCGAATGCCCAGGATTAGAAAAAACCATTAGATAACATGACAAAATATTATGGAGTAAATTTATGAAAGTAAAAAACACAGTAAAAATAAACCAAAAGTATTATGGAAAAAAACATAGGGATTTATATAATTAAATAAATTAATTTAAACTAAAAACGAGTTTCTAGAAACATTAGTACTTACAAGTTTCTAGACATGTTGATAGGTTTGGTTAGACTCATATGAACACGAAAATGTACAAATAAGTTACATAAGTCAGTAATAAATATTTTAAATTCATTTTTTACACTAATCTGGTAAGATCTGTATATTAAACTCATACATAATGGAAATTATTTTCTAATATTATTGAATCGAATCAATGATACACAACTTAAGCAAAAAGACGTGGTGATAAAAAAACAAAATATTTGAGTGTATTTAATAAATTAAATAACAAAGTAGATGTAAACATTCTTCTAACCAACTAGATATTAATATATGCCTATATGTAGATAGAAATTTGCAATGACACGTTTCATATTTATAAATTATTTATATTTGGCCCCTTCGTTTATATTTATAACTAGATTGATTGGAGTTTATAGATAAGATTGGTGTTGACTTTCAATAAAGCATATTGTGGACAAAATGAGTTAGTACATAAAAATCAAATTAAAGTATCTTTGATTTTTTGTATTAATACTACAAATTGTGATTTTATTATGTGTTAGAAATTTCCTTTGTATAATGTCAACGTGGAATATCTAAGGGTTTAGTTCTTATTTTATTTTAGTTTTGGGCATTCGAATTAAACATATCGGATTATTTTGTAATTGGGTTATTCTGAAATTTTAAAATTCACCAAATAAATTGGAAAAAAAGTTTCGGATTAATCAGTTCGGAGATTAATCGGATCAAAAAATTTATTTAATCGATTTATTCTATTAAAATTATATAATTTTACTTTAAAAATTAAATTTTGATCTGAATAATCCGAACAATCCGAATAAATCGAATAAATTGATTATTTGAAACCGATCCGAAATTCAAATTAAAAATAAAATTATACTGATTAACTTATTTATTTATATCCGAATCTAATATATTTTAGATTTTGTCAATCTGATCCGAACAATCCGATCCGTTTGGCCAAGACTATTTTACTCAGAAAAAGCTCTCAAGTTTACTTTGGTTCGAAGGATAAATCACATGGGATCGGTCCACGTCCATGATTCTATAGCTTTTTATTTCCTCTGCACACGATATTGACCATGACCACTTTAAACTATGATCATTTTTTCACTAACTTTTACGACCACTTTTGTTACTGTCGTATCCCATATTAAATTTATTTTATTTGTGAATAAATTCAGAGAAAGACTCCACTAAAAACGAGAACTGTTACATATCAATTTATTATAATAAATTGAAACCAAAACTCACACTATATTTGTGGAAAAAAACGCCACATGATTTGGAATAGCCGTTGGGATGTCATGGTCATAGATGAACTCACCCAACAGCTCATCGTATCCGTTGGTTTCTATGACTTTTCAACTCGAATCATCCAAAATCGGACGGCTAATATTCAAAACGTGTAGGACCCACAAAGAGGAGTCCCACAAAGGATTTTAAACTGGTGTTCATTTAACACTGAATCAACGTGGTGTGGTCTTGTTAACGTGCAACCCAAAATCAATGCGCCAATTTCATTAAAAATAAATATAATTTCGGTATATATTATAAGCTTTATATTAGTAACAATTTATTTTCCTTTTATTTATTGAATATTTGTGTTACGTTTGTAAATTTTAAACTTTTCATATGGGCTTGTCGGGTTATAATGCGACAAATATTAAAGAGAGAAATATGAACTTTCGTAGACTTTTGATTATAGAATAATTTATTTGATTATTATGTCTCAATAAATTCCAATTAATAAAGATTTAAAATTTAATATCCACCGGATGTTACACGCACAGGTGTCGTATGCTATTACGTACGTTCTTGTCCCAATATGAAATAAGAATATAGTAATCATATATTATATGGACCCGCCGTATTAATGCGACAAATCAAGCTAACTAAAAAATACTATAGAATAATTTATAGATATATAATTAAGGACTAATATTATAATTTTCTTTAACCCTAATTTATTTTGAAGTAATAGGATTCAAGAATACTTAAAGTTGGGAGAAAAAAGTGTAAAAGAAGAATAAGAAATGGAGACTTATCACATTCATGAGTATAAGACAACACTAACAAAAACAAAAGAGTTGTTTCGTTTGGTTGTGTCATTTACCAATTGTTTAAGTATCTTTTGTTATCTTTACAAGGAAAACAAATTATTGACTCCAGCAAGATGGTGTGAAGAAATAATATTAGTGTCCTTAGATATATGTTTCGTAACGTGTCTGTAAGGTTATAGGATCTGCTAGAGAAGGTCTTACTTAGTTCATTGGTTTCACATGTTCCTAAAGAAACTCTCACGATCAGAAGAAACTGCCCAAATTTATGATCAAACAAAGAGCACAAGAAGATTTACGAAATAGTAAAAATATTCTTTGTTTTTTTTTTATAATTGGTATTTTGTTACCAGTTTTTATATTTACACCTATGTTTATCAAATCGGCATAATATGGGTGCCTCTGATCCAAAACACGGCTCTTCTCCTAAACCAGACTTCACCTTAACAAACCAGTTACTGAACCAAGACTTAACCGATCTGATCATATATTATGATAATATAACATTTAATTACGAGTCATTTGCAAGAGTATGCATCAATTTCATACACTTGTATTGTTAAATCCAAGAAACACTGATCTTTCACTAATGAATCCCACACAAGTCAGCTCTATGTTCAAAGACTCGTACTCAATAACCATCACATCAAAGACCCAACATTCTAAACCGAGTGAGTAAAAAAAAAACTACAATCTTCAAATTTTCCAAACTAAAATTTCTGTGTTGCCAAAAATGAGTTTAACAAAATTATTAAATTGACTTGTTAAATAGACGTTTTAGGATCCGTAGCTACTTACTAGCTTCATTGGTAATATGATATGGGTTTGGTTTCCGGTTCAATGGCTCTAAAGTCCATTTAACTTATGAATTAGTTAGACTTATTTAATGTAAATGGGCTTTATTGGGCTTATTTGATTGTATTTTTCGAATAATGGAATGCGATAGGTACTATTACAAGATTCCTTTGAAAAACGAAGAAACAAGAAGTGACGGGGTCATATTATAATTATCCACAAAATATAAGTACCTAACGCAAATTAAGGAAGACTATTATCACGCGCGTGAGGCATGAGAGATAAATTATTTGTTTTTTTTTTCTTTTTCAAATATACTTATTATGAGTCATTTATGACAAGAAAGCGAAATGTCATTGTTACCGTTTGTTTTTAATTTAATGTTTTTTTTATTCCTTATCCAAATTTTCAAATTTCAAATGTTTCTCTTCTTTTTACATTACAAACCTTTTTCTTTCTTTCTTAAGACCACCACTCAAAATTCCCAGAAGCTTTCTCTCTCTCTCTCTTCTTCTTCTAACTCTTCTCTCAAGATTATTTTTTACAAATATATTCTCGAATCCAGCCTTTCTCTGCCGGATCTGATTCCAAAACCTCTGAGAGTCTCAATTTGAGCAATGGGTGGCTCTGGAAATTGGATAAAATCTCTGATAAGTAACAAAAAAACAATCACTGATGATCAGGTAATGTCAAAGAGAGAGCTGTTTGCTTCATTAGTTGATCAGTCTCTGTTTTCTCTTCTTACAGAACATAAACATTTCTAACTGTTTCTGTTTTTTTTTACAGGAGAAGAATGGTAAGAAGAAATGGAAACTGTGGAGGTCTTCATCAGAAAATTTAATTTCTTCTTCAAAGGGTTTTAAGAGCCGAGCTGGTAGTTATGGAACTCCTTCCCAATTAGGTTCAGATCCGCCGTCTTTCTCAGCTGACGACTCATTCACAGCGGCTGTTGCTGCTGTCATCAGAGCTCCACCTAAAGATTTCTTTCTTTTTAAACGTGAATGGGCTGCAACTCGGATTCAAGCTGCTTTTAGATCTTTCCTGGTACTTTGACCTTAACTCCAATTACTGCTTCTCTGTTCAATTTTGAATTGTTTGGTTTAGTGATGATCAGTTCATTGGTTTTACAATTCTTTTACAATTTTAGAAACTTCAATCAACCATTCAAGACTTTAATGGATCCTTAAACTAAGTCACTTCATTTGAAAAGTTAGTTTTTTTTGTTCTCTGAAGCGTTTGTGGTTGGTCTTTTATAGGCAAGACAGGCTCTGAGAGCACTGAAGGCAGTGGTGAGGATTCAGGCGATATTCCGTGGTAGGCAAGTCCGGAAACAAGCAGATGTTACACTTAGGTGTATGCAAGCTCTTGTTAGAGTCCAAGCTCGGGTACGAGCTCATTGCAACAGGGGTCCTTCAGATGGACAAGAGTTGAAGAAACCATCTGAACAAAAAGAAGACCCTGCAAAGCAAGCTGAGGTAATGATTATCAGACATGAACTTTGGGAGATTAAACGGGACTCGTATGAGACTAAATTCAAATGTTTTACAATGATGTTTTATTTAGAAGGGTTGGTGTGATAGCCCTGGAAGTGTAAATGAAGTGAGAACGAAGTTACAAATGAGACAAGAGGGAGCAATCAAGAGGGAGAGAGCTATGGTGTATGCACTTACACACCAGGTAATAGATTCAATGCAAGAATCATATTTTTGTGTGTTTGAGAGTTTAATCTCTTAAAGCCATTTGTGTTAATTGAGTTTTTCAAAATTTGACAGCCAAGGACGTGTCCAAGTCCAAACGCTAAAGTGAACAAACAAGGGAGTGTTAAAAAGACTAACGGGTCGTGTAAGAGCAGTCCAAGTTGGAATTGGCTTGACCGATGGGTTGCAGATAGGCCATGGGAAGGTAGGTTGATGGAAGCTCCTACAAACTCATCAGACAATGCTGCAAGGAAAAGTGAGAGCAGTGTGTCTGAACATGACACAGTTCAGGTCAGGAAGAACAATCTCACAACCAGAGTTTTGGCTAGACCTCCTCCAATGGTAACATCATCTGCTACTAGCTCTGAGTCTTCGTCAACATCTCAGTCCCCAGTTCCCTTCTCTGGAAGTTTCCTTGAGGAAGGAGGGTACTACAGAAAGCCAAGCTACATGAACCTGACACAATCTATCAAAGCTAAGCAGAGACAACCAGGATCTTCTTCCTCCTCTTGTTCCAAAACACCGTTTGAGAAGAAACAGTGTCAGTCCTACAATGGAGAGGTAAATGTAAGGCGTAGTGCTGGTTCGGATCCATTATCTGATCTATATCCACCGGCTCAAGTAACAGGGAGACATATGTGGGCAAAGAGCCAGAGAGGCTAATAAGGAAGCAAGATTTCAAAGTCATTTCAACAGCTTGTTGGTCCAACACACACGGATAGATACAGAAGCAACTTCTGTGCATCTTTTACATTTGATTGTTATGGAATTAGATTGAAGACTGTAATGTCGATAGTTTACTTCTAATGCTTTACCTTTAGACATGAAACACGTTTTTAAGTATTAATAACATAGTTTACATAAGAAATGGTGAGTAACAACTAATAGTTTTAGTTTATTCTTATAGTTAAGGTACTACTAATATACATGAGTCAAACGCAGAGTTGGCATGAGATCATGACTTCCATGGAAATTGAAAAACTATAGAGAACCATTAATGCAAAAATCAAGACGCAGTCACAGCTTATGTAGTTTTTTTCTTGTATATAACCCAGAAAGTTTCTTTTGGAAAGTTAAGAGTCTACAAAAACTATATCTTATCTCACATTTCTCATCCACCATACTTGGATTGCTACTTTACAAAACTCAGCTACAAGAAGTCGGATCTTGTTTCCTTTTCCTTTCTGTAGTTATCTCCATTCCAACAGCCTTGTTTACTGGTGGAACCAGAGATTGCTTCTCCGCGAGCTCCCTTACGCGTAACAGAATCTGTATTGGAATGTGCATTGACCCATGTTTCTTGAGACTTCCCTGGACACAGAAAGCAGCATATTCACAACTAAGTTCTTGTCAAAGTAAACTGTAGTTACAAGCTATAAAGAGGCAAAGAGAGGTACCATGCTGTTTGAAGAACTCTGAGCATAGCTTGCTTTCAGAAGATTTCGCCATTTGTCCTACATAACAACAAGAAAGTTAAACCAAAGAATTGATTGATAATTTGATAGGATATGTGAAGTTTAATTACCTTGAGATCTACAGAGGTACGATATGAATGTGAAGAAAATAAAAGCTTTTTTATTTCAGACCACTTCCCAGCTCCATATTTTGATACACCATCAACTAGTTTTGTAACCTCAGAGAGAGTCCAAGCTCGATGATGCTTCCTTCTAAGTACACCAGCTTGCATAATTGGCATCCCATTATTATTATTGTCATCCGAGCTATTTCCGGATGAGTCTATCTGCTCTGGCTCCATGTCTTGATCAACCTCAGAGACAATATGATCTTCATTGTTCTTGTGACTTGTAGCAAACTGCATTTGCAAATCAAGAGATGGAACAAGAAAATGTTGGAACACCAAATTCATCTAAAACAATAGGTAGTTAAATGAGAACTAAACCTAGACCATTTCTTCCATCTACAAAGTTGAAAATGAGGATGACAATACTAAGGAAACTTTAAAAGATTCTTTGATAAACGGAACCAAAACAAGAACTCTTTATGGACCTTTTGAGAAGCAGACTTTACCATTGAATCTTGGATCATGACCTCACTGTTTAACTGAGATGGGCTCAGAGTGAGGCTACTCTCTGCTGCACTAGCTTTATCTTCCAAGCATCTGGTATGACATTCCTACAAAATATTGGTGCATAAGATGATTGTTAGTTCAAAGGGAAGGTTCAAGATTAATTATTATATTGAGGAAAATGAATGAGTAAACCAAGAGAACTACCATAAGAGCCATAATATTCTCTCTTGGACGGCTTCTCCGGACATGAGAAACATAAGGAACCTCAATTTCAGATCCAGCAAGGGATACCATCCTGGTGACGGCAACTCTATTCCCTGAAGAGACGCTAATAGACCTGACCTCAGCTTTATCAGATAACCTTGGATATTTTGAAGGAATCATTGACTTGTCGTTTTGCTGTCTTTCATCGGTTTCAGAAAGTTCTTCAATGTATCTTCTTGTAGGCTTCCTAACTCGTTTTGCAGCCCTATGTTCACTGGAATAATCCTCACTATGGAAATAGTGGTTGCCACTGAGACCTTGGCCAGGAGTATTTGAATGTCCATTCACATGACCACTACTAGATGGTGCATCTTTTGGCTTATCAGCTCTTCCCTCATCACACAGATCACTGGACTTCTCTTGTTTTTCAACTAACTTGTTATCTTTGATTGTCAGGTTAGTTGTTGGTACATCACATGAGTTAATAAGTCCCATCGCAATCCTCCTTTTGAGCCATGTCTTGTCTTTAACAGTCGTCTCACGGCCAAAAGTGGCCTTAAATGTTTCTTGCAGTGCTTTAATCGGTAAATCATCCAAGCAGATCTCGCCTCTAACTCTAGAAAAGTCAGGTTTTGAAGCAGCTACAGACAATGCAGTTTCTTTTGGACTATCTGTTGCCTCTGAAAATGGTTCAATCTTATGAGATTGATTCATACTGGATCCATTCTGAACATCTGATGAGAAAGGAATGGGTTCATGTCGCAAAGCTTCATGGTGCACTTGATCCTCCTCAAACAAGTTGTCTTCATTAGAACATTGGATGTTAGCATCTGGAGAAGTAGAAGGAATCTGGTATCCATCTACATTGCCAAGCCTCTCTTCCTGTCCGACATTTTCCAACATCTCTTCGTTATACTGCAAAAATCTCAAAGAAGAGCAAAATCTGAGGATTCGGAAACAAGAGATAGAAATTGTAGAATAGATACAATGACAGAAATTAACATTCTTTTGTAATTTTTGAAATGGTACTAAACTCAAGTTGAGACTTTACCTGGTCTGTATATGGTAGCACATTGTCAGACTGCAATAAACCTGAAAGAACAAGAAACTTAATCACCAAAATGTAAATAAACAATAACTAAATACTGAACATCTGACAGAGAAAGCCACAGAGACATATAACTATATAAGCATATTTGGGATTAATTATAGACAAAAAAAACGCGTTACATAGGCTTTGTAAGCAAGAGAGGTACAACATGTAATGAAACTATGGTAACCAAACCTTCTGAACTTTCAAGTTGGGACATCCGAGAAGGTAACTCTTCAGCAGGAAGGTAGTCTACAGTTTCACAAGCTTCAGATGAGATGTGCATATCTGTTTCATTGACCTCCAAAATTTCTTCATCTGTTGCAGGTACTAGTCTCCCATCTCCTGCAACCTAACCATATCCATAAACCACATAAAATCAAAACAAGAGTATAGCTATAAGAGGGAAACTGAAAATCAAACATTTTACAGTTATATACCCGGACAAGCTTGTAGGCAACAGGATTTTCAAACTGAGTTGTTGAAGAAAATGGTTTGATCCTTGTCTGAGAAGTGTCCTCAAACATATCTCTGCAGTCATCAACAGTTCCAACCACAGTTCCCATCTCAAACTCCAACTCAAACACACAGTCTAAAATCCAAAACAGGGAAAACAAATCAAATTATAAATACTCAATTAAAAACCATAAAATAATCCACCAAATAATGATACAGTCTATATAACTTCACCATAGAAACAAATAGATTAATATTAAACGTTTTATTCTCACAATCAAAAATAATAATAAAAAATCAGTATCCTTCAATCGAATTACGAATGCAAAACAGAAATAATACATAAAATTCTATCAATGAAGAACAAAATCAACGATTGAAATTACAGATACGAAAAAAGGTGGAATTTTTATAATTATTACCACCGGAAACCAAAGTTTAGTCACCGGAGAGTGACAATTAAAGCAAACAAGCGATTACTTGATCTCAAAACGTCGGAGACTAAGTCAATTTAACAATTGGATTTATGTTTGATGAATTTAGAGGAGAATCTTTTTTTGATAAGCAATAAAGGTTAAATAAACTTGGAAAATTATGGTTCTGCTTTTTGCTGGCTTGCTTTAGGCTTTTTTCCAGTGTGCGTATAGAAAAGAGATGAAATTAACAGGTAGCGGACTCCAAAGCATTTTATTAACTCTATTCTTTATTTCGAGGGTTTTGAATCCGTATTATAGGGAAGCAGTTTCGTCTAATATCGAGACGTTGCCACGTCAGTAAATAACCAAAACTGAATAAACTACGTTCCGTTTTTGTTCACGTGCACAAAAACACCGTGTCGTTTTGTATATATAGACCAGTATCGCATGTCGTCTGTGCGTTTGATGTGGTAGCTTGTTAGGTGAGTGAGTATTATGGTCTTATATTAGGTTAAAAATATAAACAGATTTATATGTTTAATTATTATTTTATTTTCTACTCTCTTCTGTTTTGGTTCTTTACAGACAAAACAAAGAATATACAGTACAAACATTTGTTTTTAAGATAAACAATGTCATTGATCCTTCAGACCTCATTGTGGACTTCTCAATAATGCTCCTTTGCTGCATCATGAAAGTTCCATGAATGAGTAGACTTGTCTCTCCTGCAACTACATTGTGAAACTTGATAAAAAAAAAACTAAACACAAACCAATGGGCCATGAGGAGGGTAAGCTATAGCACGAAGATAATTCATGTATTTAAGATCATCAAGAACTTATACTTGAGTAACTCAAATTCCACAATAACCAAGATAACATTGTGATTAAGTTGGAGTAGATTGAGTAACGTTAAGGAACTAAGAAAGAAGCATCAAACTGCAGCAACTATGTTGTTTGGACTAGAAGAAGAAAGTGACAAAACAGAAACATAACCATATAAGTAGAGTATAACAAAATGTCAGTGATGTAAGGAGCTTCCGAACTCCCAAGAACTTGGATATAGAGAGTTCAGAGAGACTATAAACTCCATTTTTTTAATATAAGCATTGTCTTTGAATCCTTATACCATCAAATATGGTGTAAGGATTGAGTAGATATGGATCAATGCTGATAAAACAAGTAACATAAAAAACAACATCAAGAATAATTCATCTAGAGGGAGTTTAAATCAAGACGTAAATGATTGTTTCCATGAAATAGAAGTAAACAAACAACAAGATCAAGAAAGGGAAACTAGTTTTGACCAAAAATGTCAATAAATAATCTTTTTGATATGATCCTTGTCTATTTCAGTGAAAGTATACGAAGGAACGATGAGTACTAGTGCATTCACAAGTAAGAACAAGCTATATCATATACTATTATTAGTAATATAGAATCAAAAAAAGAAAACATTTATGAATAAAGAGACTCATCGAAGATATCACGAGAAAGGATAAGAATGTTATATAACTTAGCAAGCAAACAACAATGTTGAAGAAACGTTGAGATAAGGTTGCAAAATGAAAGGTGTGTCATTGAAACACGTGGCAGATAAGTTCTTTTAATCAATAAATTAAAAAATGAAATATTTTTTTTTTTTTGCAATTATTGATTTAGAGAGACCCTCTCTTACATCTGGAGGGTTTAACATTGAACTGTTGGGAGATCAGAGTTGTTGTAAGGTGAGAGACGAAACCTTATCTTTACAGTTAAAGAAATGGCAGTTACTTCTCTACCTTCATCTCTTCTCAGTCAAGGACCTTCATTACTCTTCTCTTCTTCAAATCAAATCTCAGAAGGTAAATGTCGAGTTGTGATCACATCTAGACAACGTTGTCTTGTTCGTTGTATGGCTAAGAAGAAAAAAATCAGTTTTGTGGATCAAATTCTCGATTATATCGAAGGTATTTTCATTTTCATTGTTGAAGTTTGTGTCCCAAGTTTGTGTCTTTAGTTTGGTCTGTGTGTTTATCTTGTTTTAAGGTGGTCCAAAGCTTAGGAAATGGTATGGAGCTCCTGAACTTTTGCCAAAGGATGGATCTTCTGATGAAGACAACAATGAATTTAAAGGTATAATAATAGATTGCAATCTCATGACTTAAAACATAACTCTTTATCTCATTTTGAAACCTATGAAGCAGAGGAAGAAGAAGAAGAAGATGATGATCTTCAAGGAGAGAATAAATCTATTCTTGTGACAGATGGAGACAGTGATTTGGGTCAGGTGTGGCTTTTATAGAATGATCATACAATGAATACAACAAGATAAAACTGACAAGTGTTAATTTTTAGCTGATGTAGATGATTATATTACAACTGATAGTTAAAGGAACACCAGTTAAAGCACTTGTTAAGGACAAGAAAAAAGCTTTAGATGCTTTTGGAACTTATGTTGAGGTTTGTTTACTTATAGTCTTATACTCTTGGTTCTATGTCTGTTGTTTCTCTTCATTTTTTGGCAAACATTAAGTGGAGAATTTAACTTATGAAGTTGACTTCTGGAGAAGTAAGTGATGAGCGTTACTTAAGGAAAGCTTTTAGAGGTGTTGGTGCAATCATATCCTCAACTGTATGTTATATCCAAATGATTCATCATTCGTAATTTCATATAGATGAGTTGTGTATTGATTCTAGAACATGATACATTTCATTATCTCCTTGTCAGGAAGGTTTCTTTTCGAATGTTAAGAGTTTAAGAAGTGTAAAACATGTAGTTCTCTTGTCTCAGGTAAGTATACATCTCCATTATAGATCAGGCTTGGAAGTTGGTATTGTGTCTGTGAGGTCATGGTTTAATGAAGTTGCAGTTGTCTGTTTATGAAAGCAGCGGTGGTATTCAAGCTATGATGAATAACAAAGCGAAAAAGCTAGCTGAGGAAGATGAAAAAGTGATTATATCTTTGAATGTACCTTATACAATCATAAGAACAGGTAAGCTAGAGAACAGTCCTGGAGGGAATCAAGGCTTCGATTTTAGCACGGTAAAAGCAATCTTGTAATGGATAAGACAGAACATGTGTTGACTTCACAGCTTGGTTTTAATAACATGTTTATGAATGAACCAGGGTGCTGCAGCCAAAGGAAGTATAAGTAAAGAAGATGCTGCTCGTATCTGTGTTGAAGCTCTAAGTGTGATTCCACCAACAGGGTTGATATTTGAGGTATATAACATTCACTTAAGTAGTTTCATTGATGCTACTTCCAATACAAAAGAAGCATTTGTTGTTACTGATGAGGCTTTTGATTGAGTTAGGTTACAAATGGAGATGAAACTGTATCTGACTGGGAAGGACAGTTGATGAAAGTGATGCAGAGACAAAGTACAAAGTTGATATGAACAAGAACATTAAATTAGACATCATCATTGTCTTATATTCTAAAACATCTTCATGTTGATGTACCAAGAAGTACCATGAGTATTATAAAATATCCAAAATAATTGATTGAAAAAATGGATGGTTTTGAACCAAAAAGTTGGCTGTATTGTTTTGTCCAAAAGCCAAATAAACAAATAAAGAAAGGAAAAAGAAGCTTTGTGTTGTGACACAACTTGAAACTTGTGTAAAAATGGAGAATGAAGAATACTAAAGTTAAAAAACTACAAGTCGTTGTTGTCTTTTTGACTTTAAAGATCACAAAGGCAACAAGGATAATCATATTTTTTTGTGGTCTTCTTTTGCTGTAAATTACTACAGAAGCAAAACTATTGAAGAATCTCAAAAAGACAGACAATATTAAATATCATTAAGTTCCACAACAACAACAAGAAACATGTCTTTTGTCTTAATCCACAATCAAATTAGTTTTTGAATCTACAAAAATCAAGATTTACCCGGATCTAAATCTCTTCTGGTTACTAGCTTTTCCATCAGATTTAACAATCCCAGTTAAAGATTCTCCTTCTGATGAAGCATCAATAGATTTAGCAAAAGAATGAGAGAGATCACCATAAAGAGTTGCCACTGTTCTGATATTGTTATTGAGTTCTTTAATCAAACCAACATTTCTACCCAAATGATCAGCTTGTTTAGACTCATGATTCTGATTGATCTCGTTTATCAAAAGCCGGTTTTGATCAAGAATGTCTTGAACTTGAACAAAACTCTTTTGAAAATTTTGTAATAATTTATCATCCATTTGGTATTTCTCTCTAAATCCAGAAAACATATCTCCTTCCATTCTTGATTCCATCAAATCTCAAATCTTGATTGTTCTTGTTCCTGCACTATCAGTAATTACAACCAAAAGAGAGAGTTTAAATCTTAAAGAGGAATCAAAATTAAACAAGTGTAAATTCTTTCTTTCGTTGACCTTTCTTATATAAGTTCTTGATCTCACATAAGATTCAACTTTTTCCAGTAACACAAAACAAATATTAAAAATATAAATATAAATGTATTTTTTTTTTCAGTTATATTACAAATCTCAAAACCCTCAATTTCGGACAAGACATAACAATCACGTTAAAGAGAGATCTATTAATAGATTTTTAAAAAAGAATAAGTAATAGCTCTTCTATAAGTAACCTTCACATATTAGTGAAATAATCACATCAAAAAAATAGCTAACCGATTCCACAAGATTCATACAAATAATTCTCAATCTATAAATTTTCAAGACCCAGAAACTAAAATATTCATATCTATCAACCCTAAAAACAAATCAAGAAAATTTCAAAACAAGGAAGAAAAAGATAGTTTTTTTTTATTTCTCTAAATTAAGTTCCTTACCTTCAAAACAAGCTCCGGGAAGAGGAGGAAATGAAGATAAATTTTCTGGGGAAATAAACAAGAATCTTTATTTATTTATTTCTGGAGAAATAATATGACAATTATTGGATGAAAAAAAAGGAATCTAGTTGTTGTCTGTAGACAAACAGTGTTAAAATTAAAGATTTGTTTTCTGTACTTACTCTCTATCTTTTAATTTTCAGAGATTTATGGATATTAAAGGTGTGCCACTGCCTGACATCTGGATCGGATCATTGTGACCCGACCCGTAATATTTTGTTATATTCTTTATTAGACCATTTCTTAAATTATTGTTCATGTTACTAATTGAAGTGTATTTTATTTTCTTACAAAATGTGGCTAGATAAGTTGAATAGCATGTAGAATACAGCTATTTATTATTATATTTGATTTTTTTTTATAGAAGAAAATGGATTCAGATTTGAGTATTTTGGATATAATCTAAATAATTAAGCAAATTTTATGATAATTTTGAGCAATTTAAATAATTTTTGGATAAATTAAAAATTGGTTTGGTAAAAAAATGAACGGTCAAAGTTAATTGCATGAAATGCAGAGATTGGACTAAGGAAAAATTTGTCAGCTAGTGTAAATAGATTTTTAACTCTAGGCATACACTATGGCTTAAAGTTGAAACGAGCCCTGACATTTGGTTTATTCGGCATAAACGGTTCGGTTTTTTGGTCTGTTCGATTTTTAAAAATTAGTTTTAAAGTAAAACCAAAAAAAAAAATAGTTTGTTTGGTTCGGTTTTAGGTAAAAAACATTTCCGAATTCAATCTGATTAACCCAAATAAACCGAATAAATTTGAAAATTCATCTTTCGGTTCGGTTTATTCGATGTAAATTAAACCGAATAATCTGAACCGAAACATGATTTTTCACCATTATTCGGTTAACCGAATATAAATTCAAACTAAACCAAACCAAAATAAAAATAAAAAAATTTCGATCGATTTACTCCCCTAAAATTGAACAATCCCAAACCGATTTAGTTCGATTCAGTTTTCGATAAACCGAACAAAACGAACCGAATGCCCATAACTAACAGCGACCATCTAAAACTACTACGTGAATTAAACTGGATGAGGCTTGGGTTTGAGTTATATGAGTCTTCTGTCCAATAACCTTATCTTTTGGTCTATGTATTATTTTACATATATATGTATTATCTTCACTATAACCTTATCTTTTCAATTCTACCATGGTCAAATAAACATCCCTTACTTTGTATTATATTTATTATCATAAAAATAATTACACAGCAACAAACGAAGTAATCAAATTGTTAAGACTAGTTGGTGCTTCAATATTCACACCGTGTCCAATTTCCTTCAATATCTCTAAACTCGAGTTCGGTAAATGCCTACAAAAATATGTAAAAAAAAAATATTAATTTAATTTTAAAAAGAGAGATCATTATTAATATATTATCTAACATACCTGTGTAGACGACGTCCATGCTCCAAAGGAAACACCTGATCTTTATCACCCCAAACTATTAACGTTTTCTGAATAAATAATTCACTTTTTAATTAATACTTATTAAATTAATAATATATATATATATATATATATTATTATTATAAACAGTATATATTATGTATGACCTGTAAAATTGCAGAGAACTCTGGATCCTCTTCTCTTTCCAGCAAATTCTTCGCTAGGTCAACAAGTTCTTGTCGATTTGTCTCATACATCACCTAAATTTTTCTCAAACTCAATGGCTTTATTTGCAATTTTTACTACTACTTGGGTTAATTTTGAATTAATAACATTTTCAGGGGCATGATTGTTATTAAAAAAACAAAAATTAATAACATTTTCAGGGGCATGATTGTTATTAAAAAAACAAAACAGAACTCACAGTGATAAATTGGGAAAGGATGAAATCTGGAACCCAGTCAATAAACCAAAGACCGGTATTCATGGAAACCTTAACTAATAACCGGAGATGACGTGGATTTCTCGGAACAAGTATCTCCGATACATCTCCGCCGTGTTTTTTCATCTCCGTCATTTTTTGTTGTTGTGTAAATCCAACTCCACTACTCACAATCACCAATTTCTCAATCATCTCCGGCCAATTTTTTGCAATCCGGTACGCTACAAATCCACCGTAACTAATCGAGTATATCGCCAAATCTCCATCACAACATAGCTTCTTCAAACCTCCAACGATACTCCTCGCCTGAAACTCAACGCTCCGTTCGGTATTTATCGAGTATGATTTCCCAAAGAAAACGAGATCGGGAATGAAGAGATTAAACGATTTCGATAGATCTAAGACTTGATGAATAAATTGCCATTTTGAGTTTCCTCCGTAACCATGTAACATTACGAGGTTTGGTTTGTTGATTTTACGGTGACCGGAGATCCAGAAATGTACGGTGGTTTCTCCATCGTCTAAATCGACGGTGATTGAACGGAGATCGCAGATTATTAAGAAATATAAAGATAATAAACCATCAGCGAGCTTGATTAGAATCGGACAATCGAATATACACCAAATGAGACTCTGTAAAAGAGTTATTGCGATGGAGATGTATCGTCGGAGAATATCAAGGTTGAGTTTCATTGATGCCATTTACTTTTACAGTGATGATTAAAGATGTTAAGTTCATGTTTATGTATTAGAGACGGAATTAATTGGTTATGGTTATAATTAGAAAACAGAGCCGTTTAAATCTCGTCCGGTTTAATCCGGTCAGATTCAATTGAGCACTCTAGAATCGTTGATGTTGCTTGCTGGTTTCGGTTAACGTATTTGCAAAAATTCACGTTAATCTCTTTCGACATTGCCACCTGTGTATAATTATCACTACACATGTAAATTATGTAACTAACTATATTAACTAATGTTTCCCGCTAAAACATCAGTTATGGGCCAATGTTTGTTTGGGCCAATGCCTATTTCTTTTAGCCCATAATTGTCAACATATCACTATGCTATAAACATAGAAAGATATCATTGATGTACGTTTTGTTTAACTCCACACATTGTTAGTTTCAAACAAGGATCTTTATAAGAATCTTTCTTAAGCTTCTCTTGTTTTTGTTTTTGTTATTGTCAACATCTTTGTTAAGCTTCTTATGGCTGTCAAATAGTGTCTTTTAATGGTTCATCACATGTGTCTCTGGTCCACACTACATAACAACACAGTATGCATTCACACCTTCCCTTCGTATTCTCTACGTCACCTTAAACTCAACTCGTGACAAATTTTTGGCCCTTCACTCATAACTTCAACTACTCAAGTAAACTAGTCTTATGAGCTTGATTTGCTCTCTTCTACTTAGTTTAACAAGAAAGTAAAACTTGATCTTGATGTGTTTTAAAGTTCTCTGCTCTTTGTTTCTTCTCGAAGTACTTGACGCCGCAATCTGAATCAACCTGATTCTTCTGTAATAAATCTTCTTCAACCTATAGTATATTAGTGTCAACATCATCATTAAGTAAAAGATCAGCAGCAATCTAATGATATGGAGAACAGGCAGGCAAAGAAAAGAGCCATTTTGTTTGTTTCTTAAGAGTGGTCCTTGTTTATAGACGTCCATAATGGTTTCCAAAAGCTTATCTCCATCTTTTGATTGTTCACCACACAGCTTATTCAACAACCTCTCTATATAAGCACATATGATAGAACTAAGAAGAGTAGAGAAAAAAAACTAAGAGAGTTAAGTTAACCTTTAAACCAACCATTCAAAATGTTGCGTAGTATCTTCCTTTTAGCTCTCTTCTTTGCTCTAGCCAATGCTTCTGTTCAAGATTTTTGTGTTGCGAACCTAAAACGCGCTGAAACACCAGCTGGTTACCCTTGTATTCGTCCCATTCATGTTAAACCTAGTGACTTTGTCTTCTCTGGTTTAGGCATTGCTGGAAACACAACTAACATCATTAACGCTGCAGTCACACCTGGTTTTGTTGCTCAGTTCCCTGCTTTGAATGGTCTTGGTCTCTCTGCAGCTAGACTTGACTTAGCTCCTAAAGGTGTGATCCCAATGCACACTCATCCTGGTGCTTCTGAGGTTCTTTATGTCCTTAGTGGTTCCATTACCGCTGGGTTTGTCTCCTCGGCAAACGCTGTTTATGTTCAGACGTTAAAACCAGGACAAGTTATGGTTTTCCCACAAGGCTTACTTCATTTCCAAATCAATGCAGGAAAATCCTCAGCTGCAGGTGTTGTCACTTTCAATAGTGCTAATCCTGGTCTACAGATTCTCGATTTCGCGCTTTTTGCTAATAATCTTCCCACAGAACTCGTTGTGGGTACTACTTTTCTTGATGCTACTACAGTCAAAAAGCTTAAGGGTGTTCTTGGAGGAACTGGCTAAAAAAAGACTAGTGATTGTGATTCTATGACCTGTTCTTTTTCTTCTCTTTGATTGATTCTTGTCTTCTCTGTTGTTGTGTTCTTTGTAATTCTTCAAAACCTGTCAACATTATTACATTGTTATGTGAGTTTTTTTTCTTCATTTAAGTTGATATCGTTTACTAAAATAAAGCATTGACTACTTTGAAACTTCCAATTTAGAAAAAAAAACAAAGAAATGCTAACTTTAAGGACCAGAGTTTCACATGGGTTGTAATGGTCCCAACTCCATAAGTTTAGATCGGTCCACTGCAATTATTCTACATGATATGTATGACATTAACCATAAAGGACCATACATAAAGGAGACATTATTCAGTTTCTAGTTAACTTAGATCTATAATTCTTATTGTTTCAAAATGTATCATCAAAATTTGTGAATCTGTGTAAAAGGAAAGCAGCAAACAGAACATTGTGTATTACACAGATCTAAAGAACAATATGGAGTTTACAGCCAAAGACTAACAAATTTACAGTTAAAAATAAAAGGACCAAAATTGAGATGACTTAACTCCAACTTCAACATATCAGCAATGCTCTTTACAAAATGCAGATCAGAAGAAGATGCCTTTAATAAGATTCAAGTCTCTTTGTGTAGCTTTAAGGTTATATGTTGATCTTGTTGAGAAGCTGTCTTCTTTTGAAAATCAAGAAAGCAGCAACTACTACTTGCAAAGCTGCAGCTACTCCGGCGAAGAAAAGTCCCACTATCTTTCCCGTATTCAGCTTCTTCTGCTTCCGAGGCGGTGGTGGATGATGATTATGGTGGTTCCTTCTTTTCCCTCGCCATTTTTTTCTTTGGTGAATGGTCTTGTTGTTGTTAATCACGACCCTTACAGGAGGAGGTGGGAATAGTTGCGGTGGTGGTGGTGGTGGAGGTGGCGGAGGAGTAATGAATGAATCTTGTGATTGTGAGTCAACGAAGATACAAGTATAAACGATGATGAAGACAAAGCACAAAATAAATAGTCTCAAACTCAGTAATGAAGGCTTCATTGATATGAAACAAAGTTAAGTTAGATTATGAGGGAGGAGAAGCTAAGATTCTTGAAACTGGGTTTCTGGATCAGACAAAAACCTTTGACTAAACTGAATCGATTTGAGAAACAGACAAGTGATGTGAGATTGTAATATTGTTCTCTGTGTTATGTTTTTAAATTAGGAAGGTGATGAACTAACGAAGACTGATGATGATGTAAGTTTTATTATTATTATAAAGATCCGGTGGGTCCAAACCCACGTTTGAAACGGCCCGTTTCGGATCTTCTTCTTTAATTTTATTTTATTAGCTAGGCCCATATCATCACTTCTTTTTATGTATACATGCAGATGAGACTAGTAGATTCCTATTGTGTTTTCTAGTAATAAGAATTTTAAAAATATTTAGAATTTATGCAATACATGGCATGATTTGATTGGTCCACTCTAATTACTATACAATATTTTGGTTGATTTTTAAAAATGTTTATGGTCACACACTATATACATTTATAAATATTTTACATTAAACCATAATAAAAAGATTTAGAAAGCTGAACTAGACATTTTTTTACACTTTGATCTTTCTTAATTAAATACTTTAAATTAAAATATGCAGCTATAAATTGATTTTAAGATTTTTGATTGACAGTTGCAATAGCATTTAAATTTTGTTATTTTAAATTAATTTTCAGTTATATAATTGAGGGGAATGTGGTGTGATGGATGAGACACACGTAAAATGGATTCCGTGTGAGGTATGGAGCCGTGGAGTCGATTTAATATAACTTACACCTTCGTCATCAAAATGATATAAAGCACTTTGATATATATACATTACAGTACTAACAATGTATTCTTATGAGTAAAAATTTTTGGTTTAAGGGTAAATCTTTTAGTTGCCAAAAATGTTATCGTTATAATGGAATATTGAGAAAATAAGATTAAAAATAAAAAAAAGAGGAATGAGGGTCATTTAGTCACACCATCTAGCAAGTTCAGTGGGGTAAGTTCGATGATATGACTAGAGGACCGTCTTAAGAGAAAATATTGAATGTGGTTGTCTCGTTGAAATTTTAATTGACAAACCCGATAAGAAAATCCAATTAAGAAAAAAAATACAACGTGAAGAAAAAGAAAAATCAAGTAGTATATAAATGTAGTGTGATTCATTACGGACTAAAGTGGAAATCTCCTCATTGTAATCCAAACCATAACATAGGGTGATGAAAGCGATTATGAGTTGCGGGTAAGTGTTGTTAGTTTGGATTTGACTGTGATCCATATGTCATGTGCAAGTTGTGAGATTGGTATGGAGTTGGATGCATGGATCCTAGTGTTTCGCTCTCCTCTAAATGTGGTACAAAACTGTTTGTACTAGAATATTGGCTATGGTCTTTAGCTGT
>KE158835.1:0-16656 GCA_000411055.1 Leavenworthia alabamica | reverse complement strand
GTTTTACCCAAAACCCACGGGTACATACACTTACATTCCAATAGGATAAAATCACGGGTACGGATTCGGATTCGGGTAAAATTTTTCGGGTCGGGTTCGGTTTTTCTTGCTCGGGTAGGCTTTTTTGCCCAGGCCTTTCCAAATCTAAAAATCTTGGGAACCACCGCAAAATACAAGAAAGATCATAATGAATAGGAGACATATGTAAGATTTGGCACAATAAATCCTTCTTATGAGTAATTTAATTTAGTGTTTTACTATTTAGTCGATCTTGTTTGTGTTAAGGAAATTATAAATGCTTATACAACGCCTAAAGGCATGCAAGTGCACAATGTAAGTATATATTATTTCGAACCTTTAAAATATGTAAGAAGTTTTGAAAACCAAATCATAGAAGCTGTGAAGAAGCAAAAGAAAGTAAACCAAACCATGCCTAAAATTTTGGCGACAGACCAACGACACGATGCTAATCTATTGTCTAGCTATTACTATTACATCTTTTAATCCCCTAAGCTTACAACTAGCTTAATACGTGTTCAAAATCAAAGCCTTGAAACGCTTCAAACATGAGTACGTTTCAAGTTTGTAACGTTTTTACTTAAGGTACGACCACGACAAAAGAAAGCACACAAATTGAGGATGCATTATTAAATAAGAACTCAAAGATTTTAAATGCATAACATTTTTAATCCATGCATGCATAACATTTTTAATCAAAAATATAATAACCCTAGATATCAAAAGCTGAGATATATAGTCTCTCCGACCAGAAGGTTCACTGTAGTTGTAATTGACCAGCACCAGAGCTGGTAGGAGAACGTTTAGCTTGGTCGCTATTAACGATCACAGAGTTTGAACATATCCTCTTCACGTCGTATCTGCTTATATCGAAATTGGTTACAGCGTTTAGTCCTCTGAATTTAATTGCCGCGATATCGTAAGCTTCTGCTGCTTCTTCTTGCGTGCCTTTATCACAATAAACATATTTGATATTTAATAATAATAAAACTATAAGGGATACAATATGTAATGTTATGTATAAAGTGATTCATACTAAATGTGCCAAGGTACAAGTCCTTGTTTCCAGCAACTCTTCCAATTCTAGCTTGCCATCTCCCATGTTGATGATGCCTGCATGCAATATATATACATGCATGATGGCTCATGATCCTCTAATTATATGTACATTATATATATATATATATACTATACTACAAATTTTCATAACATATGCCCAAATCCAACCTTGTTACTCCTCTGTAAATAGAAGCTCCCCTCGAAAATCCACTGCTGTTCCTACATATATGAAATTCAACACATAGAGTTGGTTAAAAAGTAAGTATATATGCTCATAAAATATAAAATATTTTACAATGTTAAGGGAGTGATTTTGAGTTTGATTTTACCTTCTCAACATTGCAACAAATTCTTGTCTATTCATGTTATCAAGTTCCTTGATCTCCTTTTCGTAATTACTCAACTAATAACAACATAAAAAACTAACATTACAAAGCAACTCTATGTCTCTATATATTTCCATATAAATCAAACCAAATGTGAAACAAAAGTGTTGTGTTGCATGTATATGAATATAAAGCAGTAACAAGTGGAGGTAGCTAGGGTCAACACTCAACACCAAACTCACAGGGAAATTTAAGTGGGTGGTAGGACCCCAATACTTTATAGCCGCTAAATCATAAGCCCTTGCTGCTTTCTCTTCCTCATCATACCCTCCTTTTATAGTATTAATCAATAGGAGTACGTAGTTTTCATACCAAAACTAGGGGTAATGATAATTCAAGTTGTTGAAATTTAAAGTTTTCACTTACCAAGATAGACTGTGATTGATCAAGAATGGAATTGGAAAATATATAAAACCATTTTAAAAATGTTAGTAAAATCATCAAAATAATAAAATATTAATTATAAATTGTATTTTTAGTTTGTTAATTAACCTTGTCTTCCTTTCCTTGTTTGTCCTTCTCTCTTACTAGTATTGTCCCATAAGTGAGCTTCATATCTCCCTGTCCATCTATGCCTGAACACGTGCATATATATATGTCGACACACTTACATACAAAGTAAAATGACACATACATATTTGTAACGTGTAAGTTTGAGTCATTGTTATTAAATTATTTATGTACCTTGTAACTCCACGATACTGAGATGTTCTTTGTCCTAACCCATCAGCAGACTTCCGAGACACCGATTTCTCCATTTGAGATTTACCAATTAATCTCTTCTGCTTATCATCTACCTTAGCCGGTTCTTCTACCAGTAATGATAAATCTGATTCGTTGTTCAAATCAGAACTAGCGCCATGGCTCATAGACAAAGATAGCATAGAGTTATTGGAGTTATAGTCAGTAGCTTTGCTACTAAAATGACTAATATTGCTGGAACTACCCTCTTCAGTAACATAAATACTCGAGAATGGAAATGTTGGAGTGTCTTGCCCTAACCAAGATTTGACAACCGAGACCGAGCCGACCCCTTCATCAAAAGCTCCATAACCATGGCTTAGGTATTGTGGTGTAACCACGGTTTGTTCGTGGAGATGGTAACCGGGTTGGTTTAATGGGCTAAAGTTGACATCGGTTTGGTTATGGTTCATAGGACACTCAGCTTGATGATAGTTCAAGGAGAAATCTTCAAGATTTGACACTTGTTCATCATGATGATAGTGATGATCATCTACACACAAAACTCGAATTAAGAGTATTAATAGTGACCAAACCAAGAATATATATGTATGCATATACCAGGGAGATGATGTGTTATAGGCTCTGTGAAGAAGGTAGAACCATCACGATCGGACCCGTCGTGTCTACGTTCTTCTTCATCTTCTCCGTTACATATTCTCAAACGAGGTGTCAAAGAAACCCCCAACCAATTGTTCATCTCTTCTCTTTTTTACACTCTGTCTCTCTCTATACCACTAAATTTAGGGTTTCGTTTTTTGTATGTTTGTAGTCTCATATATAATGTTCTAAAAGTCTAAATCGTTAATGTTTAGACAAAACAAGTGGCGCGGTGAAGTTTTGTCGTAACATGAAAGAAAAATAAGAGGAAGTTTCTCTCTTTCTTACATATTTTTTTGTGGGCACTTGCATCTGACGTATATAGAGTATTGTGCCCTCTTGCCCTTTCAGTATGAACATATATACATGTATACACATATTTATGTGTTGCAGCCGTAATCTAAAAGCCTGACGTTATGCTCCCATCACAACTCAGAAGACATATATCACACAGTTTGGGTGGATATGAATTTAAAGGATATAGTTGGGCCTCGACATTCGATTTATTTAGTGTAAACGGTTTCGGTTTTTTGGTTTGTTTGGTTTTCAAAAATTAATTCCAAAGTAAAACCGAAAAAAATCGGTTTGTTCGGTTCGGTTTTAGGTAAAAAAATATTTTTAAATTTAATCCGATTAACCCAAATAAACCGAATAAATCTAAAAATTCACCATTCGGTTCGGTTTGTTCGGTGTAAATTAAACCAAACAAATCGAATAAACCGCAGCAAAATATGATTTTTTACCATTATTCGGTTAACCGAATAAAAAATAAAACCGAACCGAACTAAAAACTGAATGAATAATAAAAACATTCCGATCGATTTATTTCTCTAAAACCAAATAAAGCGAAACCGATCTAATTCGATTTGGTTTTAGTAAACCAAACAAACCGAACCGACCAGGACTAGGGTTGATGTATATGAAACACCAAATATGGGAGAACAAAGGAATTATTAAGTGATATTTTGTATTAATATTTTTTAAGAGATTGATGTGACATGAATAATTTGATTAATTTCTGTGTCAATATCTGTTAGCGAGCACGTGCTTCGGGAGAATCTCATAAGAGATTTATTTGGAACCTCTACAGAAAAAGACGCTTACTTTAAATTATTTTTTTAAATGTTAATTACTTAAAAAAGACCTCTTCAGATTAAAATAAAATAAAAGACATTGACTAGTCTTTTAAGCCTTTTGGATCATTCAATCGGTAAGGCCCATGGGCCGATTTATCTACTGAAATTGACAATAAAAATATTTCCTTTTTTTTTTGGGAAATTTTGTTGAAACTAATAAAATTTTTGTATAAAAACCCTACTCTGCTCCTTATTTCCAGTCTCACAAATTTCTTCATAAACAGAAAATTTCTATATTTCATCCCAAAAAAAAAAATATTTACTAAAATCTTAGAATTGTTTGAAAAATCTCAAACTAGGGTTTTCATTCCCATCTATATTATATAGCTCTTTCTCAATATTTCGATCCTCGTCAGTTACCGCATAATCGCAAAGATCTTTACTTTTGCTAACCCCTCGAGCGAAAGATTCGTTATTTTTTTTCCTTCTAATCGAAATTGAAGGGAGAGTTTTCAGTTATTTAAGGCATTGTTGACTTCAAAGGATTTGAAATCTCTAGGGTTTTTTAATTTAAGTGAGGTGGTTAACAATGGATGACCTTGAAAAGGCAATATTAATTAGCTTTGAATCTGGTGCTGTTGATTCAGCGTTACAGTCTCAAGCTGTTAATTATTGTCAGCAAATCAAAGAAACTTCTTCTATTTGTAGTATATGTATTGAGAAGCTTTGGTTTTGTAAGCTTGTTCAAGTTCAGTTTTGGTGTTTGCAAACACTGCAGGATGTTTTAAAGGCTAAACACGGATCCTTGAGTTTTGATGAGAAGAGTTTTGTGAGGAATTCAGTGCTTTCCATGGCGTGTTTTGAAGTTATTGATAATGAGAATGCTGTAAGGGTTTTGGAAGGACCTTCATTTGTTAAGAATAAGCTTGCTCAGGTTTTGGTTACTTTGATCTATTTTGAGTATCCTTTGATTTGGTCTTCGGTGTTTGTTGATTTCATGGTTCATTTGAGCAAAGGGGCTGTTGTCATTGATATGTTTTGTCGGGTTTTGAATGCCTTGGATGATGAGTTGATTAGCTTGGATTACCCTCGGACTCCTGAAGAGACATCTGTGGCTGCTAGAGTTAAGGATGCAATGAGGCAACAGTGTGTTCCACAGATTGCTAGAGCATGGTATGACATTGTCTCAATGTATAAGAATTCTGATCCTGATCTTTCTGCTACTGTGTTGGATTGCATGAGAAGATTTGTCTCTTGGATTGACATTGGTTTGGTTGCTAATGAGGCATTTACTCCACTGCTGTTTGATTTGATTTTGTCTGATGGATTGTCTGATCAAGTCCGGGGTGCAGCAGCTGGGTGTGTCTTAGCCATGGTTTCTAAGCGGATGGATTCCCAGTCAAAATTGACCCTTTTGCAGACCCTTCAAATAAATCGTGTTTTTGGTTTAGTATCAGAAGATGTTGATTCAGAATTGGTATCAAAAGTATCTGCTTTGCTTACTGGTTATGCTGTTGAGGTTTTAGAATGCCATAAGCGGTTGAACTCAGAGGAGACCAAGACCGTCTCCATGGATTTGCTGAACGAAGTTCTGCCATCAGTTTTTTTCATCATGCGGAACTGTGAGTTGGATTCTACTTTTAGTATTGCCCAGTTTCTCTCTAACTACGTCACAACTCTCAAAGGCCTCCCTGCACTAAAGGCGAAACAGCAGCTCCACATTACACAAATTCTCGAAGTGATAAGAATTCAGATTTGCTATGATCCTATGTATCGTAATAACCTTAATTCACTGGATAAAATTGGACTAGAAGAGGAAGATAGAATGTCTGAGTTTAGAAAAGAACTCTTTGTCTTATTACGTTCAGTTGGCCGTGTTGCTCCTGAAGTTACTCAGCATTTTATTCGCAACTCACTTGCAAATGCTGTTGGATCCTCATCTGAGAATAATGTCGAAGAAGTGGAAGCAGCTCTTTCTCTTTTGTATTCGCTTGGAGAGTGTTTGTCCGAGGAGGCCATGAAAGCAGGATGTTTGAGTGAACTAATTCCGATGCTCTTGACCACAAAGTTCCCTGGTCATTCTCATCGGCTAGTTGCACTAGTATACTTAGAAAACATAACAAGATACATCAAGTTTATTCAAGAAAATTCCCAGTACATTCCCAATGTTCTTAATGCTTTCCTTGATGAAAGGGGTTTGCATCACCAGAATGTTCTTGTGAGCCGCAGAGCATGTTACTTGTTCATGAGGGTTGTGAAAGCATTGAAATCAAACCTTGTTCCATTCATTGACGAGATCCTGCAGGTATGGAATTAATATATCTTCTCTAAAGCTTGTTTATCCAAAACATTTACCTTTTATTGTCTATCCGATTTATCTGTTTAATTCTAACTAATATATGTTTTTTGGGAAAATCAGAACCTCCAAGATACAGTGTCTCAGTTGACAACCATGAACTCTACATCAAGAGAACTATCAGGCACTGAAGATGGGACTCACATTTTTGAGGTTATGACTACCCCTTGAAGCTGCTTTTTCCATTTATGCACTTCTGACATGGAAAAGAAACTTGTTTCAGCACCTTAAATTAAAATTTTCCAATGATTTACTGTAGGCTATGGGCTTAATCATAGGATTGGAAGATGTCCCAGCTGAAAAGCAGTCAGAGTATCTGTCCTTACTGCTTCGCCCTCTCTGTCAACAGGTTTTCATTTTGCCAAATCTCTTGTTTCATGACACTATTTGACATTATCTTGGTCAAGCGTACCCACTCCCTTTTCATATGATTTTACCAGATTGAAGTCGGACTAGTGCAAGCAAAAGGTGCAAGTCCTGCAGACTTTCCAATGAAAGTTGCAAATATTCAGTTTGCTATTGTGGCAATTAATACTCTCAGCAAGGTTTGTGTTTCTTTCTTCTAGTTTGTGCTGAAAGACATCATTTTGTATGTGAGATTTGTACTAGTTCAAAATTTTCCCTTTTCTGGACTTGTCCTGACACCTTTGCTTGAAATTCAGGGCTTCAGTGAACGTCTTGTTACTGCGAGTCGTCCTGGAATTGGTCTCATGTTTAAGCAGGTTTGTATGTTATGGTGTTTTCCCTCCTCTTATGAATCATGTAAATCATCGTTTTGCAATCTGTCTTTCAGAGTTGTAACTTCAATTGTGAACTCTATAATTCAGTGCCTTAATTGAAACTGCTCTGTCTTCTCTAACAATTGGTAACCTTCTTTGTAATGTAGACACTAGATGTGCTTCTAAGGATTCTGATTGAGTTCCCAAAGGTCGAGCCTTTGCGTAGTAAGGTATGAGTTTAGTTGTAAGCTAATAAGTAGACATTTTGTGACCAGTAGTATTGCATATTTCTTTCTATTAAGTTATTGATTCTCAGTTCGGTGATTAACTTTTCCTTGTCACTGCAGGTCACATCATTCATACACCGTATGGTTGATACTCTTGGATCCTCTGTGTTCCCTTATCTTCCCATGGCTCTGGAACAATTACTTGCTGACAGTGAGGTACAACAGAAATTTCAAAGCTCATCTTATATTATTCAATGCTACACTGTTTTCTTTTCCTCAAAATAACAATTAGTTGAGACTCATGTGGTTCACTTGCTTCTCTGGCAAAATATATCTACTGATCAGGATACTATAACTTGTGCAATGATATTAGAGTGAGCACACTAATTTGATAACTTCTTCAACCAAAAATAATCGTATTATGTATGAACTGTGTTGCAGCCAAAGGAAATGGTTAGTTTCCTGGTATTACTCAATCAGCTTATCTGCAAGTTCAACAGCTCTCTCCGTGATATACTGGAAGAAGTATATCCCGTGGTTGCCGGTAGGATTTTTAATATAATTCCAAGAAACGGGTTACCCTCACGCCCTGGTGCTGTTACTGAGGTATTTTATTTGATGTTTTTTTCTTAACTTAACTGTTTAATATCCATGCATTATTAACTTGATATTGTAGCATCTTTAATGTCCCCATTCATATATCTTTTTCTTCTGTGTAGGAAATGAGGGAACTAATAGAGCTTCAAAGGACATTGTATACATTTCTTCATGTGATAGCTACACACGATCTCTCTTCTGTATTCCTTACGCCCAAAAGTGGCGCTTATCTAGAGCCTATGATGCAGCTGCTTTTGAACACTTCTTGTGATCATAAGGATATTACCGTACGTAAGGTTTGTAAACACTTACCCTTTTTGTTACATTTTTTGTTTACTTATGATGAACCTTTTTACACTTACTTATTACCACCATCTTGTTTGATTCTTTGCCATGTAAATAGGCATGTGTGCAGATATTTATAAAGCTTATTAAAGATTGGTGTGCCAAGCCATACAGCGAAGAGAAGGTCTGCATGCTTAATATTTTTATTAACACACTCGTTCTTTATGAAAGATTCACAAGTTTTATAATCAAAATACATTTTTAATGCTTTCAGGTTCCAGGTTTTCAGAATTTCATGATCGAAACTTTTGCAACAAATTGCTGTTTGTACAGTGTACTTAACAAATCCTTTGACTTCCGTGATGCGAATACTGTAAGCATAGGAAACTTCAGTTCTTTGGAGTTTTATATGTCAATTACTTAATTTCTTGCTTTCTTAATGCATCTTCTTTGTTTAACACAGCACGGCTTGTTTGGGGAAATCATCACGGCTCAGAAAGTGATGTATGAACATTTTGGTAATGCGTTTCTCATACATCTTATGTCTAAAAGCTTTCCATCAGCACATTGTCCACATGATTTGGCAGAGGAGTACTGCCAAAAGTTACAACAGGTTCGATCCTCTAAACAATCATAAAGTAGAGATATAAGTGTTCTTGTCTCAGTTCTTAAACATTGTTTCTCTATGCTGTATTATTGTATTCAGGGTAATGATATCAGAGGCCTCAAGTCATATTATCAATCCCTTATAGAAAATCTCCGGCTTCAACAAAATGGAAGTCATGTTTTCAGATAAGCCCATTCAAAATACAGATAGTTCCATAGGAAGGTCTCTTCTCTCAGTTGATTCTACTAAAAGCTTTAAAGGTTTTACAAAAAAAAACACTCTCTTCCTTAATTTTCAACATTGAAGGTTTGAAACCATGTGTTACATCTTGTTGCAGGTTTCACTAAATGTAAATATTATTGCCAATGTCTCTACTTGAGAGCCAACAAGGTTTGTTTTTCATCAATCTTTTTTAGAAAGCTTATTATAGAGATTGTTATTGTTATTGATTTCAGATTTGTCGTTTTTTCTTTTCTTGCAGTTGTACTTTACCAAATCCAAGTCCGAAGCACACTCTCCGATCAGTTTTTTTTTCTTTCTTTTTTCCTTTTTGGCGCTTTGTTGTTAGATTATGTTTATAACTCTTTTTGTTTCTTTTTTGGTCTTTATCTCCAAATTTTGATTACTTTATAGCTTTCTGCGATATGTGTTTCGTAATTTTTGGTACATGAAAATGGAGATAAAAAGACACGAAAAAATTTTTTTGGCTGGTTTTTCAGATTTTATTTATTTATTTAATTAATCTAAAATTGTTAGAATATTTTTTATCTGAATAAATTTTAATTTATGCTTCAGAACTTATTTTATTTTATGGGACTGCTTTTTTACATACAATCATAATTATTATTAGGTTTGGCTTAAATATTATATTTTCTAGACATCATAACGTATTTGTTATTAGTCGTCACTAACCCACAGAAACGTTGTCGTATCGAGGTAGGAAGAAAATTAAGTATACAAATTAAAAATAACGTAAAGTAGGAAACTGAGGAATCAAAAACGTAACTAGGAAATTGAGGAACGACATCGTTTTATATATTTTTCCCATTAATCTTTGGCTAATTGTGATTCTTCTTTATTCTCGATCTTTCTGCGCCGTTGTCTGTCAAACACTCAGGCAGGCTTCTTCGTCCGTTTTGCCTCATACACCAAACTGTGTATAAACCCTAATTTTTGGGGATTGCTTCTTCTGTTTTACCTATAGGTTACTATTTAGATTTTATATTATTGGAGAATGCCTACAATTAGTATCGGCAGAGACCGTTTATTCGCTGCTCTTGGAGAATCTTACAGTTAATTCTAATCCTTCTTTCTTCAACTGTAACTCTTGTCTTCTTCTTTCTCTGATTCATTCTAATTTCATCTTATCATATTTTTTTTTGAAAAATGTAGCTCAGGAAGAGTTTGAGGATCTGTGTTTCCGTTTTGGTATCGAGCTTGACGATGTGGTGAGTTTGAATTTTCTACTGTCGTCAACATTTTTTTTAATCTCCTGATTGGTTTTGCATTGTTACAATGACTAGACTACTGAGAAAGCAATCATCAGGAAAGAAAAGCATATTGATGAACAAGCTGATGATGATGAAGAAATCATCTACAAAATTGAAATTCCTGCCAACAGGTGAAGAAATATTGTGATTATACCTTTTTGATTTAGTGATTTTGGATATCAGATTGAAGATAGTTGTTTAGTTAGAAGATTATTACGGAATTGTTGTATTTTTTGTATCTTAAATCAATGCAGATATGATTTGCTTTGCCTCGAAGGGCTTGCACAAGCTCTTCGTGTTTTCAACAAGAAACAGGACATACCATCTTATAGCCTTGCTGACATTAGCAAAGACAAGATCATCAAAATGCAAGTTAAACCAGATGTGTGTATAATCTCTATTGTCACAACCACTTTTTGGTTTGGTTCTCTCATGATTGAATGGTTCTGTATCCAGTAGTAAAGTTTTCTCTTTTTGCAGACATCCAAGATCCGTCCATTTGTTGTCTGTGCTGTTTTAAGAGGTGTAACCTTTGATGAAGCTCGGTATAACAGCTTCATTGATCTTCAGGATAAGCTACATCAGAATATTTGCCGGTAAATTACATGGCTAGTTGTTAGAGGATCTATTTGGCCTCTCTTGCATCATTTCAATTATTAGCTACCAATCACTTTGTGGCTATTGCATTTTGGGATTAAAGAACGGCTTCCATTGATATATGAGGTTCCATTTTCTGCAAATGGTGTGATGTTCATTTATCTTAGCTACATATTTCAGACGAAGATCGCTGGTTGCAATTGGAACTCATGACCTTGATACATTGCAGGGCCCATTCACATACGAGGTAATTGTGTGTTGTCATCTTTCCTGTTATTGATATAGTCTCTAGTATTCCTCTACCTGTACATTTCATTTATCTGATCTTATATGGTTGGTGTAATACACTTTCATACAGTCTGTTTCTTTTTATTATATTGATAATTTCTTTTAGTTGAGCTTTTCTGTGAGCCATGACACTCTTGTCTCTACATTTTTTCAGGCTTTACCCCCAACGGAAATAAATTTTGTACCTTTGAAGCAAGTAAGTCGATATAATTATGGGTTCATCAACTAGTATATCTCATTCAAAGTTGTTCCATGTGCCTGGTGTTTCTTTGTTAAATTCTTAATTATCCTTTTAGATAATGATTTTTTTTTATTTTACCAGTTGAATCTTTTTCTTCCTTTTTTTAACTTTGGGCACAATTGCTCGCTTTTTTATTGCGACAATTTAGTGCAAGATGTTTAATGTTTGTACGGTTGTACCTAATATCAATTTCTTGGTCGCAGACAAAGAGCTTCAGGGCTGACGAACTAATGGAATTTTACAAGGTAAACAGTTAAGCTTTTACTTTCTGGTCATTATGTTCTGCTCTTATAAAATCATTTTTTTTGGAGAAAACAATCTTATGAAGGTATATCGCTGAACTGCAACTTTATGGATTTGTATAATGAGATTAAATTCTTGTTGCTCAGTCATAACTACTTAGGCTTTCTGATGGATGAGATTTTCTTTACTCTTGTTTGCAGTCGGATTTGAAGCTAAAAAAATTTCTACACATAATTGAGAGTTCGCCTGTCTTCCCTGTTTTATACGACAGTAAAAGGTATCTGGTTCTTCCTAGTACCGTTAAATTTACTTCTAAGGTTGAAGAAGTACAGATGTCTATCAATCTATGATAAATACTTTCTTGACCGATGACAATAATTTTCCTGTCATAAATGAATTATGTAGTGAAACATAATGAAAATTCACTTTTTCAGAACTGTGCTGTCATTGCCACCTATTATCAATGGTGCACATTCAGCAATTACCCTTCAGACAAAGAATGTCTTCATTGAATGTACAGCAACTGATTTGACAAAGGCGAAGACTGTGCTGAATACAATGGTATATGGTAAATAGATCAAAACTACTGTGCTTAACTGATCAATATCTAACTAATTATTCAACGTTTTCCAGGTTACAACCTTTTCAGAATACTGTGAAAGAAAATTTGAGATTGAGCCTGTTGAAGTTACATATGATGACGGAAAGTCATACATCTATCCAGATATAGCTGTCTATGATATGGAAGTTCCTCTCTCTTATATTACGGACTCAATTGGAGTCTCTTTAGAGGTGGAAGAGGTAATGATCACTGCTTACAAGTTGCTATGAATGAATCAATCTCATTTTCTTTGTTGAGATGTCACTATTGGAGGCTGCAGTGCAATTAAATCTTAGCTTTTACATAAGGAGTTCTATTTATACTGTAGCTAGCTTTTTCATTGATTTTTTCATGCACGTTTGTGTTTACTTTAATGCCAAGCAAATTGATGCATCTCATAGCTGTGAGTGATTCTCGGACTGGTTTCTCATTCTTGTCTACTATGTGTTTTCCTTCTTTCCCGGATCTGTAAATTCTACTCTGCAATATTTTAATCATTTTGTTCTCTGAAGTAACTTTTTTAAACTTTCAGGTTACAGGTTTGCTGACCCGAATGCAGCTGCGTGCTGAGCGAACAAAATCTAGTGATAACCAATGTGCCATTAAAGTACATGTACCCCCAACCCGAAGCGACGTTCTCCACCCTTGTGATGTTATGGAGGTATACTTTCATAGTCAAAACCTTTCTGTGTTAATGCTTTTATATGATGATTCTATTTAACTAATTGTTTTGCTTATTTTTCATCAGGATGTTGCCATTGCCTATGGTTTTAATAACATTCCAACAAGAAAGCCTGCTTCGATAAAACCACTTCCTTTGAATGAACTCACTGATCTTCTCAGAACAGAGGTATTACTATTAGCACCTCCATTTTTTTGCATCAGCTCAAAGTGACCTGTGTCCGTATTTCATGTGAAGTAACTTCTAATCATTTGTTTCCCACGAAGGTTATCTATTTTAATATTCTGAATTTTAGATTGCGATGAATGTGTACACCGAAGTGGTAACATGGATACTGTGCTCGCACAAGGAAAACTTTGAGATGCTAAATAGAGAGGATGATAATTCGGCTGTTATTATTGGGAACCCACGATCTGCTGATTTCGAGGTTTGTCTCAAATCCTTTGGTCATCTCTTTGTAAACATCTCCATTGTTCAAAATTGTTTCATTATATAGGCCATGAGGAGGACTCTCATGCCCGGAATATTGAAGACAGTTGGTTCAAACAAAGACCATCCTAAACCTATTAAGGTAAACCCATATCTCCAGTGATCATTAGCTAGATTTGAGATTCGAGTGTTGCATCAATCACAAATTCTTGTCTTTTTTCTGGTTCAAGATTTATGAAATAAGTGATGTGGCCATGTTGGATGAAAGCAAAGACGTTGGTGCATCAAATCGTCGCCATCTCGCTGCACTACATTGTGGTGCTAGTTCTGGATTTGAGGTATGGAGTTTCTTTGCCTTGTATTATTATCTTTCATTCATTATATTGCCTGCTTCTAGGTTTCGTAACGTCAGCAATTGATATACTTTGTATATAAAATTCTTCATTCAGCTTATACATGGTCTTGTCGATAGAGTTATGGAAGTGATGGCAATCCCATTTGTACCAGTTAATGACAATACTGGATACTATATAAAACTCTCTCAAGTAAGCTCTCTTTTCAATCCTCAAGAATCTAAAGATTTCTCATTATTGACCAACTCAAGATCCTAATATATCACTCTCTCTATTGCGTTAGGAGCCCGAGTTTTTACCGGGCAGGCAAGCTAGCATTGTAGTCAAAGGGAAACAAATTGGTAACTTTGGAATCGTGCATCCTCAGGTAACACTACTCATTTATATTTCCTCGAAAAAACTACAAGATTTCTAATTGTTTTTTTTTACTATTTTGTTGCCATTAGGTTTTAAACAACTTTGACATAGCTGATCCATGCTCTTTCGTGGAGATAGACATGGAAGCTCTCTTATAGAGAATACAAAGAAACCAACCAAATGTGTTTCTTCTGGTTCAGTCCTCGTCTTTGTGCACTATCATTGTCTGAACTGTTTAACTTATTGGTTTTGTTTGTTTCTATAACACCAGGACGAGAGAATTACTTAAACATGTCTATCTACTCATGTTACACTATTACCTCACCAAAACATTTTGTTTTTGTTTTTCTTCTTCTTAATAATAAGGTAAGCTTAATAATGTAGCCTAAATGATTAATACTCATGGTCAAATTGGATAAGTATAGTCTAGGATTTTAGAATTAGTAGTGTGCAATTTTAAATCTGAACCCTAAACTCTAAATCGTCATAGTCCTAAACCTTAAATTTTTAACTCTAAAAATCCTAAAAAGTAGGTATGGTCTATAGTTTAAATATTATAGCCGTCTGTTTAACTTAGATTGTTTTTTTATATTTATTTCATTTTATAAAGTCGAAATAGTTTGATTATATAAGGTGACGTTGTAAAGATCAATGAGCGTACGAGACTACTATTTTGGCACTTGTATGTGACGCAATACGTTCAATGTATTATAACAAAACATATTGTGGCTGCCTTATTTCAAAACATTAAGAGATAGAGACTTAACGAGTTTCTTTTTGTTTGTTATCGACTTAAACGAGTTTATTTCTTACTATTACACTATAATGTCTTATATTTAAGAAAATAACATATACACACGTGATAATATTTTCTCTAATATAATTTATATGTGAAGGTTAAATGAACCAAGGTTTAAAATCAACCTCTAATGATGATGGCAGAGTCCATGGCTGCCACAAAGTAAAGTCTCATTTCTAATTTTATATAACATATAATATAGTCTTAATTTATAATTGATCACATTAATATTTTATTATTATTCAAATCCAGTTACATTTGGGTAAAATTCCAAGTCAAATTAGTTAAACCAAGTTGGTTCAGTTCGGTTAAATTTCAATTATATTTTTGAATCATATGTAAACCAAATTTTTAGTTTGATTATGATGTATAGTTTGATATTTTCTAGAAGCAAATATACGTTATACTATAAGTCTACAAGTGTTTTAACAGTTCACATCTTTGTTGGACCTAATCTTTGATCACTTCCGACTACTTCGTTAACCTAATGTGGGCATATAAATTTACTTCTTTTTACATGAAAGACATTTAACAATTAATACCTAAAATTTTTTTAAAAAAAAACAGTTGTCAATTTTTTATATATATTAGGAAATAATTGAATATAGATTAGGAAAATAGGAGTGTAAAGAGAAGATATGATTGTGAGACAAGCTAAGTGGTTAATTTTAATCATTCAAACCAAATACAAAATAATAATTCGGTTCGTTTCGGTTTGAATTCATATTCGCTTAACCAAATAATAGTGAAAAATCATGTTTCGGTTCGCTTTATTCGGTTTGTTCGGTTTAATTTACACTGAATAAACTGAATCGGAAGGTGAATTTTCAGATTTATTCGGTTTATTTGGGTTAATCGAATTGAATTCAGAAATAATTTTTTTTTATCTAAAACTGAACCGAACAAACTGAAAACCGAACTGAACAAACCGATTTTTTTTCGGTTTTATTTCGGAACTAATTTTTAAAAAGTGAACAAACCGAAAAACCGAAAAAACCGAACCATTTACACCGAATAAACCGAATGTCCAAAACTAAAACTACCGTAAAAAACAAATGTAAACAAGTTATGTGTCATGTCAATACTATGGTTCCGCCCCGGATTTGTATGACATATAGTTTCAAGAAAAATAAATCACAAAAAAAAAAATTAGAGACGAATTCAAAATTTGGCAATAAAGTTTGTTGTCATGTCACTCTCAAAAATATTATAATGTTGAAAAATAAAAATATAATGAGTAAATTGACCTTAACAAATCATCAAACCAACGTTCTCTCCTTATTAACTACTAAGTATTGAAAATATGATGTTGCATTATCTCATACGGCCACCACGTATTAACATAACCAATTTAAATTTAATTCAAAATTAAAAAAAATACAAACCAAATTTTGAACCAAATTTTCTTGCACATGCAAACAAATTTCAAATGTATGTGTAATAATAAATACTAAAAAAATTAGGTTTGGGCATGAAGCGAATATTTAGAGTTTTTCTACTATTTGTTATTCGATTTGTTTATACCGAATATATAATATTGTGATTCGCTTTGATTCGAAAATTTCTGAATATTCGGAAAATCGAATATTCGAAATTTTTTAGATTATTCGCGAACTATTTGGTTAGCTTCGATTAGTTTTTTTTGTCTAATTTTAATTTTTTTAATCATAAATTTTTATATATATACAAAACATTTTTTAAAATATACCTAATATTCGAACAAAGTATTTTATAAAATATTCGAATATTATGATAATATAGAGAATATAAAACTTATTCAGAAAATAAATCACTATAATCATTAAACTTTCTGTTTATACATATATATTTATAATTATATATTTTAATATATTTATATATTTTAATATATTTATATATATGATAAATATCCGAATCGAAGCGAAT
>ASXC01015882.1:0-24606 GCA_000411055.1 Leavenworthia alabamica | reverse complement strand
AGGTTATCAACTTGATCTAGTTACTTATGGTGTAGTAGTGAATGGAGTATGTAAGAGAGGTGACATTGTGTTAGCTTTAAATCTGCTTAAGCAGATGGAATCAAGGAAAATAGAGGCAAATGTTGTGATCTACAGCACAATCATCGATGCTCTTTGCAAATACGGAGATCCGAATGATGCACTCGATCTATTCAGAAAAATGGAGAACCAAGGAATTAGACCAGATGTTGTTACCTACAGCTCCCTCATAAGCTGCTTTTGTAAATACGGAAGATGGAATGATGCTTCTCGACTACTTAATGATATGATTGAGAAGGAAATCAACCCTAATGTCGTTACTTTTAGTGCATTAATTGATGCATTTGTGAAAGAAGATAAGATTTTAGAGGCAGAAAAATTGTATCAAGAGATGATCAAAAGGTCTATAGATCCTAATATTTTCACTTACAATTCATTGATCGATGGGTTTTGTATGCATGATCGTCTAGACAATGCTAAGCAAATGTTTGAGTTCATGGTTAGCAAGAACTGTCTCCCAGATGTAGTGACTTATAGTACTCTGATAAAAGGATTTTGCAAGTGTAAAAGAGTAAAGGAAGGTATGAAACTCCTCAACGAGATGTCTCAACGAGGATTGATGGGAGACACAATCACTTACAACACTCTTATCCAAGGTTTTTTTCAAGCCGGTGATTGTAAGAATGCCCAAGAATTATTCAAAAAGATGGTTTCTGATGGTGTGCCACCCGATATCATAACATACAACATTTTGTTAGATGGCCTTTGTAAAACTGGGAAGCTAGAGAAAGCATTGGTCATATTCCATGATCTACAAAAGAGTAAAATAAAGCTTGATATTATCACATATAATATTATAATTGAAGGGATGTGTAAGACTGGGAAGGTTGAAGATGGGTGGGATTTATTTTCTAGCCTCAGCCTTAAAGGAGTGAAGCCTGATGTTAAAACCTACACATCAATGATCTCAGGCTTTTGTGGGAAGGGGTTGCAACAAGAAGCAAATGCCTTGTTTAGAAAAATGAAAGAAGATGGTCCTCTTCCAAATAGTGGTACCTATAACACACTGATTAGAGCGCAACTTAGAAATGATAACAAAGCAACATCAGCTGAACTCATAAAAGAAATGAGGAGTTGTGGGTTCTGTGGAGATGCTTCAACCATTGGATTGGTGACTAATATGTTATATGAAGGGAGTTTGGACAAGAGCTTTCTCAATATGCTTTCTTAAACAGTTTCATCATCCTCTAGAGTAAAATAAAACCATGAGGTGAATTAAAGTACTCTGATGCTATTCAAATGGAAACTTATCTGATTCTATTTGTTATTTTCCTGCTAGGTTTCTGACAAAAGAGCTGATGCAAAAACACTTGTTGTCTTGTCATCACAAGAACACTTTCTTAAGGTTAGAGAATCTTCTATCATGAAAACTCCAATTTTTTCATCTCTTTTTTTTTTTTTTAATTTGTGTAATAGGTTGATTACTTCTCATTGCAATCATTCTGTTCTCATGTTACATGTGGATTAGATATATGTACATTCAGTTGATGTTTGTGTCTAAGCCTAATGAGCTTTAATGATATAAGCATGTATTACTAATAATCTTCTTCTATGTTCTATACACAAACATGAGAAACATAGATTTTAAAATATTAAAATCCACTAATAGTTTTTTTCTCTAACTTGAACCTCTTATCCTTACAACTCCATAATTGATTTTACTTATCATACACTTCGTTTTAAATAGCGCGCTATAGCGCATAGCGCACTGGAAGTGCAAACGATTGGGCAATACGCTATGATAGCGAGGTCCTATGCAAATAACGCGTGCTACACTACGCTATGATTGAAACAATTCTTGTGGGTAGTGAGCGCTACACGTATTTAAGGTCCCAAAATAAAAATAAATATTTTAATTATTTTTATGTAATCAAAAAATATTTTCGCTATAACGCATTTTTAATAAATAATTTTTTACCATTTGTTTAATTAAGTTTGTTGAGGATAGTAAGTGAAAAACATAGGTAAATAATAATAATGTAGTAAAAATATTGGTAAAGAGAATAGAAACATGAGAGTTGTTATACATGTAGAGAGAAAGAAATGGGTTTAGATCCTTGAGGGAATAAGAGGGATATGGTTCTGAAGATAAGTAGAAGCAGCTGCAACTCCACTTCCAAGTACAATTGGGTACCCAACATCCTTTAATATCATCTCCACTCCAGCCAAACACCCAAGAAGTTGCAACTACATTTTTATTAAACATTTATTTAGAGTTTGGTTAATTTAAAATTAGATTACATATTATATATCAACTATACCTCATTCAAGTTTCCAAGGTGACCAATTCTGAAAACCTTTCCAGCTACTTTGTTGAGACCAAGTCCAAGACTTAAGTTGTATCTCTTCCATGCCCTTCTTACAATCTCTGAACTGTCTATATGTGGTGGCACAACAACTGCGGTCACTGTGTTACTTATCCACTCTTCCTTCTGTGTACAGTTTTTTAATCCCCAAGCTTCCACAGCCAGCCTTAGTACATGATCAAATTAAACAATCAAACTAGGGGTGACCATAAATCCGAAATCCGAAAACCAATTTAAAAAATCCGAACTAAAACAGAACCGATTTAGGTGCTACAATCGATCGGTTTATGAATTAAATATTTTTCAGTTTCGGTTTGGTTTCGGATTCAAATTTTGGTTTTTCGATTTATCCAAAATAAACCAAATTATATAAGAATTTTTTGTGTTTTTATTTTTCGATTGGGATTTTGGGAGATTTCGTTTTATTTTTATTTTTCGGGTTTTATTTTTCGGATTCGCTTTTGATTTCGGATAAATTTTTTTACAAAACCGAATTAAATCGGTTTCTGTTCGGATTTTATGATGTTTCAGTTCGGTTATCCGAAAACCGAAAAACTCGAACCAAATCCGAATCTGAATGCCCAGCCCTAAATCAAACTATACGAATCTTTTAAGCATCAAAATATTTAAAGATTACTACCAAGTTTAGTTTAGCTAAGGTAGTAAACTTGATTACCTAGTTGCCTTTCCCAAACGAGCATGACGAGCAATGACATTTTCAAGTCCTTCTTCAAAGATAAGATCAAGAGCAGCTCTAAGACCATAAAGAAGCTGAATAGAAGGTGTGTATGGCCAATATGTTCCAAGCTTGTAAAACTTGAGATAATCATTCCAATCAAAGAAGACTTTGAGTGATTTCGAAGTTTTCGTAGCTTCCAATGCTTTAGGACTTGCACAAACAATACCAAGTCCTGTTGGAAGAGATAAAGCCTTCTGAGATCCGGTTAAGGCCACATCCACTCCCCACTCATCCATTCGGAAATCAAGTGCACATATGGACGAGACACCATCCACAAGCAACAGAGCCGGGTGCTTGTAATGATCTGTGTGGGATAAGATATATATATATATGTGTAAGTAAAGATTACTATAACAAAGAAAACATAAAAGACAAAGATATGGTTTATGACCAAGGAGGATTCGGACAGCAGAGATATCATTGGTAACTCCAGTTGCTGTCTCATTATGGACAATACAAATAGCTTTGATTGAATGATTCTCATCTTGTGATAGCTTTGAAGCTAAGACTTGAAGATTAGCTCCTTGTCCCCAATCACTTTCAACAACATCAACATTAAAATTAAGTCTCTTTTGTTGATCAATCCAAAGCAAACTAAATTGTCCAATAAGAAACGAAACAATCCTATCTCCAGGAGATAACGTGTTCGTCAGGGCACTTTCCCAAGCACCAGTTCCTGTTGTGGGAAACATAAATGGTGTCCCAGATGTTGTCTTGAATATCTTCTTTACATCTTCCAAAAGAGTTTTTGTAAGTGCCGGAATTGCCGGTGACCGGTAATCCTCGTTATTCCGGTTCATTGCTCGAATTACCGGTTCCGGTATGTTCACAGGTCCTGGCACAAACAGATGGTGTCTTCCTGCTCCATACATATAGTCCATATTTTTCTTCCTTCCCTAAACAATACAAAATTTACATAATCAATCTCATCTTTGACCATATTATATACATATATGAACATATTATATATCATCTAACTCTATAGTAAACAAGAATACAAACATATAAATCATATACATAAAAAAAAAAGAGTAAGAGATGGAGAAAGAGATAAAGAAGTTAACCTCTGAACAAGGCGGAAGCTCCTGAGTGCGTCTCCACAAAACCACTTTAATATATATATTTTATTTTATAATTTATTTTCTATTTTATATGTATTAAAAAATTTGTAATCTTGTTTATCCCAATCAAGTAGCTGTTATTGGAATCTTAGACGCGTGTCGGATAAGAGCAACGGGATAAAATCTTTATGAGTACGTATGGCTCATAATGCATTTGCATATTTGCCCTTCTTTTTTTTCTATCTTTTTAATTTCATCATCATTATTATATTTTTTTGTTTTATTTTGATGTTAAGCAAAATTTGGACTAATATATTTTCATTTGTTTTCTCATCATCCTTACATTGTTAGTCTTCTTTGTGTTGTTCTGATTTTATGGGATGTCCCATCTTGGAAGCAAATTAACTATAGAGGGAAGGAGTTTCGATTTTGAAAAACTTGGGGGTAAAACAAAAGTTTGAAGAGAAATAGGGACTGTAATTAAAATAAAGAAAATAAGAAATATAAGAGGTTGAAAAAGGAAGAAGAAGGGATAAGGAGATAAAAGGGAGAGAGCCACAGAACATTGCTAATGCAACAAAGACCACATAGACTCAATTCCGAATCCTTGGGCACTTCTTCACTATCTCTCACTCTTATATGTTTTGGATTATTATACTATATGACACAAAAATACAAACTATATTTATGTGTATAGCTTTAAAAATGTAGAATTTGATGATTTTATTTGATTGGCCAGTAGACTTGGATGTTTAAGTTTTGTTTGAATAAAAAAAAGAATTTGGATTGTTTAAGAAAAAAAAACAAATTGTGTCCTAGATGTATGTATTTCAGTGATTAAATTACGAGTCATTTGCTACCGTGACCTTATTTTTTTTTGGAATAAAAAAAATCTTTAAGGGTTAAAGTAAAACACAAATTTGTTAATAGATTCGGTTAACTTATATCACCGGGACCAAGTCCGGAATACATAAAATTCTAGAAAAGTTATTTCTTTTGTAGTATTACATAGCTTCTTATGCTTCATTTTCCAGCTCATCACGTACAAATACCATTCTTATATTGAGATATACAGTTCCTAAGAAGTAGTTTATATTGACTTGTACATAACATTGGTCCAAGCTAATTAAGATAACATAGTCGTCTAAGAAGTAGCACTTGTTTAGCTCTAACCAAATTTGATCATGTTTTCAAGTGTGGCCATGCTCTTGACTTGCTATGAACAGTAGATCATGTCTTTGGCAAGTGATCTAGAATTTACAGGATTAATATATCCTTTATAGTGCACATAGTCACTTTGATTATCTTCATAGAAGTAGAAATAAAAATAAAAATCAACAGCATGGATTTGATAATCAAACCATGAATTTAAGAATCAAACCGGATTCTGGTGATTGTAGACATAATTCCTACGATTGAGTTTTGGTTGGGAGATTTTGAAGTGAGAGATAGAACAAAGAGAGACTAGTGTAATTACTCGTTAACCATATGATCTTTCTCTTCTGCTAAGTGTAGATTTGATTCAGCCAATGTATACTCCAATATTTTCCCTCTCTTCATATCTTGACTTCTTCTTCGGTTTGATTCTAGTGTTATGAGCAAAGCTGTTATGTCTGCTGGACTGACTCCACCTACTCTACTTGCCTGTCCGATCGTCTGTGGTCTCACCTGAATTTATAAATTGTTCACAACATCAGAAAACTAAATTAATTAAATTCATCATAACTCAAAAAAACAACTAGTTTAACATACCTTTGAAAGTTTTTCACGTCCTTCATGTGATAAAGTTGTCATTGAAAAGTAATCCAAATCTTCTGGAAGTCTTCTATGTTGTTGATGAACCATCTATTAAGGTTTCAATTTCATAATTCATGTCCATATATAACCAAGTAATCCTGGAAAAAATGGCTTTAACTCGCGGGTTCGCCGATTTTTACCCGCCACGAGACGAGTTTGACGGGTTGAAGTTTACTTTTCAGCGGGTTTTTATGCGAAACCCGTCACCAACTTTAATTATTACATTATTTACCATATATTTTATTTTGTTTTTATATTTTCTCTTAAACTTTATATTTGTACAAATTAACCCATCTATTTATACGGGTTTTGCAAGATTTTTACATATTTTACGGGGTTTGAAGGTTTTTTCAATGATTTTATATTTATATAAAATTTAGCGGGTTGTGGATTGGTCTGCGGATTTCCGTGGGTTTTGCAGGTGCGGTTGCAGTCTAGTTTTATCTTAAGCGGAGCAGGTTCGGGTTGTATAATTTTCTTCAAAAACCCGCAGGTTGCGGATTAGCCCGCTTCCCAACACTATAATCAAGCAAGCAAGCAACAGAAAGATAAAGCAGACAAAAATATACCTGTTGCAGTTGGTTTTGCTGACGTACAATGAAACCTTCGTATTTTATATCGATCTCTACACAGTCTTTCTCCATTCGTGATAGTGTTTCATTTCCAAAGCCATGTTTCTCGAGAAGCTTGTAATGGACATGTGGTTTCTTTAGTAGACTCTCTAGTGTTGCTGATTCTTTGACTGGCTGAAACGACACATTAGAAACTTCAGTAGCCAAATCACCTCCTCCTGCAACTGCAACCAATGCATCATCATCAGCTTACGCAACGCATCAAATTCACTTATCTCATTCAGCTTTTTGAAAAACTATTCCATGTTGAAATGGAAGCAAGGATCAAAAGTGTAAATAAAACTTAACTTGTGGGAGAAAAATCAAATAATGGACAAGGGAGACAACCTGAAACCTTGACAGTTTTAAGTCTTGTCTTCTCTTCTGAAATCCTTGCTTGCTTCTCTTGGTATAACTTCCATCGTCTATCATCTATCAATCCAAGTTCACGCCCCAGTGGTGTGAGTCGACTATCCGCATTATCAAATCGAAGAAGAAGCCGATGTTCTGAACGGCTGTCAGAGAAGAAAAAACATATTTGATTATATCGAATACCTAAAAGTATAAAGAACTTTAATTGTAAACAGACTATAAGTACATGAACAAAATAGTTCATGTGAACAGAAAAAAATAGGAAGTTAAACCAATCAAACATCAAAAACATGTAGTGATGCCAATGCCATACCCTTTTGCTTCTTTCTTCAGTTTCACTAGACAAGAAGCTTATTTAAAGAAAAAATTTGGTGATATAAAGCACCACTGTGATTACCATCACACGGATTAAAAGTTTAAAACGGTTACAAGGCATAAGTTAGAACTTATGTTCTTTCTCCAGATGTCTGGTTCTAAGAAAAGCTTTCTAAAATAACTATTCCTGATTCATATTCCTAACCTAACCATAATTCAGAAAGTAGAGTATATGATTGATCTTAAGACTATAAAAGGAGGAGAATTAGGATAATGAACAAGAGAATGAAATGGAAATTACCTTGTTAGCATGCGGTATGGCTCTCTGAGGTCCTTTGTGACTAAATCGTCAATCAATGTACCTATATAACTGCTTTCCCTCTCAAGAACAACGTGTTTCTTACCGTCCGAATGTCTGGCAGCATTGATTCCAGATATAATGCCCTAAATTTGAAATAAATAAAAGATATTGGTTCAACTATATGTAGAAAGTCTAAGCAACAGTTTTGATTATAAAGGCAATATTGTATTTCCCTATTATCAAGAATCAAGGTCCATCATTAAAGAAATTAAAAGATCAGTCACCTGTGCAGCTGCCTCTTCATAACCAGTTGTGCCATTGATCTGGCCAGAGAAGAAAAGACCTTCAATTTTCTTCGTCATAAGGGACCTGGAACACTGATGAGCTGGCAAATAATCATACTCAACAGCATACGCAGGCCTTAGCATTGAGCAATTTTCGAGTCCTGGCAAGCTTCTTAGAAGTGGCAGCTGTAGATTCTCCGGTAGGCCAGTTGAAAATCCCTATGAAAGTACCAATCAATAAGAATGATAGTGATACCAAAGAAATTACACTCTTACAAAACACTCATAGAAGATTATATATATATATATATACAATGCCTTGAAAGACTTAACTACTTCACAACCAAGCTAACATATTTGCTTCATATTACATTACTGAGCGAAAACAAACTTGTGGCATGCTTCAAATTATAGTACAGAAGACGATAATTATTAGAGAAATCATAAGTTCATAACTAAGGTATGCATCAACCTGCACATATATCTCTGGAACGTCTCGGCCCTCTGGTTCAAGAAATATCTGATGGGACTCTTTGTCTTTAAACCTAACAATCTGAAATCAATAAGATATAAACAGTTGTAAATTCAAATAATAATTTATAAAGTTCATAAAAGCCGTTTAAGAGAAAGATTGCTCAACAAATTCTTTGTACTGACAGCAAATGAAAAGATTGCTTTAAGGAATTAGAAGAATGACAGTGACTAGAAGGAATTTTCAGGACTAGAAAATGCCCCAAAAGGCCCCGATTAACAGCTCATTGACCTGTTCCATCCCCTATATAATCATGCTTCCCACAAAGTCTCTACCTATTTTGCTAATTTTTGTGTAGCAGCTGAACTCTTATGTCTACTCATAAAAACAAAAGACTAGTCAGTAATCAGAATATATTTGAATATTGGAGCAGGAACCAGTATTATAACTCTTTTTTCTAGCAAATTCTTGTTTCCATGGTCCTGCTCATAATTGGATTGCAAAATGTGGCACAAACATTGACAAGTATATCAAGAAAAATCAGCACAATAAAATGAAAGGTAGATGAACCGTGTATAATGTAAATTCCCCTTGGTCCAAGAAAGACTTAATACAAAAAAAAGAGGTAAACTAAATATGCACAGAAAATAATTTACCTTGTCTTCAATGGAAGGGCAGTACCTAGGACCTTTTGCTTCAACCCATCCACCATAGGTTGGGGTCTCATGCAAATTATCCCTGATCAATTGGTGTGTAAGCTTTGTCGTGCGAGTTAGGTAGCAGCACATTTGCTCTCTCTCAATATGAAAATTAGGGTCAAAACTAAACCAGCTGACCTGAGAAAAGAACATTTATGTCCAGCATCCTCAAATACAAAGAGTTCTGAATCCCTCTGGCTTCATGCCAGAGAAAGAAATGAAACATGTTGCTATTACTGAACAAATTTTCCAATGAGTTTGATTGAACTCATCTCGCCAAGAAAGTGTAAAAGCTTTTGCATGCTGTCTAACTGTCTACTCAGTGACTAAAACAGTTTAACCCATGTACCCATGCAATATTATCCTGATTAGGATATTTTCTTATTTTATAGTGATACCTCTTCGTCTCCATGTTGAGCCTCCAATGAGGAAAAATCTATAGTTCTGCGATCCACACGAGCTGGAGTACCAGTCTTTAAGCGATCTGTTTCAAATCCAAGTTTCTGCAAATTCTCTGTCAAACCTTGTGAAGCTGACTCACCAGCTCTTCCAGCCGGCATAGACTTTTTACCGACCCAAATCTTCCCGCTCATAAAGGTTCCAGTGGTAAGAATAACAGAAGGTGCATAAAAGTTCATCCCAAAAAATGTGGCTACACCTTCCACGTTGTCATTCTTACCAACTAGGATATCTGTTACCATTGCCTCTCTGATACAGAGATTTTCTGTGCTGGCATACCAAGGAAAATTTTCATCTATTAGCCAAAAAATAAGAAAACATAAACAATTGTTAACAACAAACATATACACCATGTAATTTAAAATTTTATTCTTGCCATAACTTGTATTAATTAAATATGAATTTTCAGCTTCTTACATCCGCTCGAGAAATATATGCATAAGCAAGAAGAAAACATCAGCTAACCTTTCCACTATCTTTTTCATCTCCATGGCATATTCCCTTTTGTCAGTCTGAGCACGTAATGATCTTACAGCAGGACCCCTTGAGACATTTAAGATACGCTTCTGTAAATAGCATCTGCACTGTTAAGAATATAACATCAGTGGTAAACATACCATAAGAACTCACAGTTACAAATCAAACAAACTCTAACGATACTATCAACTATTAGTAAAAAGACTTAGCTCTCGAATCACTGTATAAGCCTGAGTTTCACAGTAAACAGAATACAATTACCTGTCAGCAACTTTGCCAATATCACCACCTAATGCATCAACTTCATGTACTAATTGTGATTTTGCAGGTCCACCTACTGCTGGATTACAAGGCTTCACATAACAAAACTGTTACTCTCAATCTCATATACACAAATTCTAACCAATTACAATTAAATTCGAACCTGCCAAGCTATTCGATCGAGGTTTAATGTCAATAGTAGAGTACTAGCTCCTAATCGAGCAGAGGCTAAAGCCGCTTCGCATCCAGCGTGTCCAGCACCAACAACAATAACATCGAAGGTCGAATCAGACGTAGCTCCTAATACATATTACGACTACTCGTCTAAGCAAATGTATGGATAAGTTCAGAGTAAAATTGGAGAAGAGAGTGTAGTGGTTATAACCTGGAGAGGAACTGAAGTTTGCCGCGTGGGGACGGTTAAGGAAGAGTTGGCGAGGGCGGAAGTTGCGGCGGAGGAAGACGCAGAGACGAGGAGAGTGTAAAGGTAAAGAGGAGAAGGAGGAAGAGAAAAGAGAGGGGATAACACAAGGGAAGCTATGGAGATGACGAAGACTGACGGAGGCGGCGGTGGTAACGCTCATTTCAAAGCGGAGTTGTGAGTGGTCGTGGTGACGAAGCGGACGAATGCGTTTGTAAAGAACACCGCTTGTGATGATTTGCTCAAAAAAAAAAAGAAAATGTTTTGTACTGTTGGCCCGGAAATAAGAGCATCCAACCGGTTCGGGTCGGATATTTAAAATTTTTTGGTTTCGATTCATTTGGGTTTATTCCCATTCGCATGACTTCGAATATAAAAATTAGTTAAATTCAAGGGTAATTTTCAAAAATACAACAAAAATTTTTTTAATTTTCTCGAATACCATTAAAATTAATTTAAAACAAAATTAATATTTAGTAATTTAATTGAATTAAAAGTTAGATTTTATTTTTGAGAAATTACACAAAACGCAAACAATAAATATTAAATTCAACCACTAAATACTCAACCCAATTAATAAAAAAACTAAATTCAACCACTAAATACTCACCCTAACATTAAATTAAAAATATGATTTTAATAAAAAAATAGTATTTATGTCTAATTAAATAAAATAATGTAATTTTGTCCCATAAAGTATAAATGATGGTATTGGAAGGAATTACTCTAAATTTAGTTATATTTTCTAAAAAAATTATAATTTTTGATTTATAATTTTAGATTTATGTTCTTTTTGATATTTTTGTTATTTTGTTCTAAAAAATATAGTTTTGGATTTATAATTGTAATTTTTAAAATTTGAGATATATCAAACTTAAATATAATTAATATATTTGATTATGTAATTGAATGTTGAGTATTTTGCTTATATATTTTGTTCCATTTGGTTTCACCTGGTTCCACTTCTTTGGAAAACTTTGGTTTAGTAAGTTTGGGACTGTGTAGTAGTTGACCAAAACAAAAATTTGTGTAGTTTACAGATGTAAATCCAAATTGAATACATAAAAATTGAGATTATGCAAGTTCAAATCAACTCCTTGCTAGGAATGGTATTGTCTGCTTTTAGCCAAAGCAAGTAGGAATTTGTATTAGAGTATTGTTTTGGTGACAAGACGTAACTGAGGTCAGAAATGGGACAGATGTTTAAACTCTAGTTTTATAACTCTCATAACCTTTCTAAATTCTAATAACTTGAATGTTAGAATCTCACAATAAAAACAAAAAATAAAGAAGACAGATGTTTGAGATTTGAAGAGATGAATGAAGATTAACATAAAGGAAATTGAAGTGCAGCAGATATGGCTTGAAGAAAGAGAGGATGAACATCTTCACCAGAGAACACTTGTGATTCCAACTTCTCCATGTGAGGCCATATCTATAAACCAAGACAATAAGAAACAAGTAAAGAAAGATTCAATCTCTTATAACTATAACAACAACTCTTTACTTATTTTTACCTCGTTTGCATATTGCCTTGTAAATGCCGTGAGATAACCAAGTGTTGATAAGCACCATTGTTCTCTCTCACCAACTTCATCACTCTTCTTTAGGTTTCCATTTTCACTATCCACATCCATTGCAGATGACTTGTCATCTTCTTCTGCTGCAACTTTAGATTTTAAATCATGGATTGATCTCACTTTCGTTGGATCTGGGAGCCGTTCTTTCAACACACCCAAGAAACTTTGGAACACTAGGAGTAGTAGAGCCTATGCATGAGCCAAGCCAATTAGTTTCTAATTAACAAAAGGAATAACTAGGGGTGGGCATAAATCCGAAACAGAATCCAAATTCCGAACCCAAACCGATTTATGGGCTAAAACCAATCGGTTTATAGATTAAATATTTTTCGGTTTATAGACCATTGGATACTAAAGATAATACCTCGGTTTCAGAGAGAGCTCTTTTAAGAAGGGCTTGTTTTGCCTCAAGTGACTCCCGAAGAGATAACTCAGAGTTCTCAGCCTTGTCTAATGTTGATTTTAAACGCTTCATCTTTGCTGGATTGTCACCAAGAACAGGCTCACCTTCCACTAGAGAAAGTTTGCTCTCAGAAGCTTCCAACTCTGCTCGTGCGTTGGCTGAAGCTTTCTCAGCAACCAAAACATTTTTCGTAAGGTTTGATATTTCTTTCCTCAAATCAGATATACGATTATAAGTCTTGTTAAGAGCATTCCCAAGTATCTACAAGAGAAAGAAACAAAAATCAGAATATGAACAAGCAGATTAAAATACTTGTGTTTTGTGTTGCAACTGACCTCCCATGGCTGATCAGATACATGAAATTGATCAACATTTTCCGGAGAGAACACCCATCTAACAATGGCCTGGTTAGATACTAGTCTATAACTCATCATCCTATCAACTGCCACGGCCGTCATTTGTACATTGTTTTTCCAGTATGTACTAACTTGAGATAATAGCATCACTTGTTTATCATTGTCAGGACAAAGCTTTGCAAATACTTGCCCATATCGCTCTAGTACAGTAACCAAATGAGTGAAACTTTTTGATCCGATTTCAAGTAAGCTTTGCACAACTACTGTAAGAGTGACTTCAAAACCATGAACTGGATATATCGTTTCTTCAATCCACACCATCATGTCACGTGCAGATTGTTTTCCCTTAACCTTCTTGTTCAATTCGGCTGACAATTGTTGTTCTTCTGTTTTCTCTTTACCTTCCTCCAAGGAATATATATAATTCGAGCCAGCCTTTGGGGGAAGCAATTCTTCTAGGGCACTCGCACTCTCAATGCTCTGATAAGAGTACATAGAGAAAACAAAATAGCCTGAGAAAAGGGTATGTAACGCTCAACATTGAAATCATATATCCATTCGGAATAAGAAGATCAAACATTAAATCCTCCAAGAATTGGAATCAGAACTATAATCCTTAGGCTGAGAGAAATGGTGCAATGCTTAATTACGGCACCTCTTAATAACCTCATAATATTTTTTGTAATTTAAGAAAACAAATCATTGTTTTTCTTCCAGTTAGAGAACAAAGTATGCACACAACCTTTAAGATATATTTCGATGTTCTGATAAACCGATATAGAACTAGCTACCTAGCCAATAAGACCTTACTTTATCCAGTTCAGCAGAACCAATAAAAATTGCAAATTCTCACCTAACCTAAACGAGAAACATGGCCATCATTTACGTCAAAAGAACAGTAGTTTCATACTGCCTCACCACCCAAACCGCTAAAAAGGTCTGAGGCCAGAATTTAACAGAATATAAAATCATTAGAAGAATTATGTCACCTGCTTAATTTTATCCCAGTAAGACAAGCGTACTTCTCTTTGCAAAACCTCCTGAACAAATACACGCTTAGGGGCCCATTTGGGAAGGTCCAACACATAAGCCCACTCTTCCCACGGCCAGATGAATTGGAAGTTGGATCTGTTAAGCATGAAAATGATTAACATTAAATACAAAACATACCAAAAATGTAATCAACTTAATGTTGAATAACTGGTTTCTCAATTAATTGACTGACCAAAACTCAAACACAACACTGTACCACGTTTTCAATTGACTCCATTAAAGAAGCTGATCACTAGATTATTTTATATCATATATAGAACATCCCTATACTCTACATTACATTCACCTTTTTAAGATCATTAAATTTAGAGTTAATAAAAATGAAAATATTTACTTACAAGTGGTGAGAAAACCAGAGGATGAGGCGTGTCCTGGATTCCATGTCTAAGTCGGAAATTTTCTCAAATAGTGCACGAACAGCACCAGCAACAACAGCAGGAAAGGCACCCGGAAGAGCCTAATATATTTTAATACTTAAAAACAGGTCAGAAGAAAGAATGACACCAGGATTTAACAACCATCAAATGACCAGAGTAAGCCTTTGTTCCTACCTTACAAAGATCCATAATCACGAGTGTGTAATAGAGTGTCTTGAATGGTGGTTGTGGTAACAATAGTATCTGAAAAAAAAACAGTAAATCCAGTTGTTAACTAACCATGGATCTAAGAAAAACTTTCCTGGAATTTATTAGAAAAAGAATAACATTATGATTTCATATATGATGGAAACATTCGGTAGAGAGATAAATCTCAAAATTTAAACAACAGAATTCACCTGAGAAAAGAGTGTCTCTGCCATAAGATACTCATACCGGAAAGGAACAGGAAGATTAGCCATGTAGGACGCACACTCCTTCCGACTAGCTTTGCAATAAATTAATTAGTGAAACGAAATTTTATAGAAATTAAGAAAGAAAACAAAAAGGTCAAACAAAATTCAATTCAGCATAAGCTAAGGTAAAGAATAAAAAAACAAGTATATGCTATAAGGATGAATTAAGAAACAGTTAAACTCGATACTCAACGCAAAAAATCTAGCCAGTAGCAAATCAGTTGCCCAGCCAATATAGTGACCATAATATGTGAAAAGTAAGTCTTGAAATAAGCTAAAGAAATTTAGAAAGCAAGAGACTTATTTGTAGTGATTGGTAGGAAAAAACCAATATCTACACCAAAACAACTCTCAAGTTTTGCCAAAATACATACCATCCATTTAAATAGAAGAGCACGTCTAGCAAATACTCCTCCACAACAAAGCGATCGATAGGTTGTATATCCTGCGGGTTTATTAGTTACAGAATCAGAAGAAAGGGTGGACAAAGAAAAGGAAAGGACATCATAAAATCTGTATATCAATCTACCAATATAATAAGGCTCGGGAAAAAAAAATGTCGCAACTCAGACTGTAACAAGTGTAATAAATTTCAATCAACAAAACAAATGTCCTTTACAGATAAATATTGACATCACAAAGCAGACAATTACCTCCATTTTATTAGCTGGGAATATATTCAACCTGCGAATCCTCTGGGGATATTTTATCAAAGCATCATGCTTTTGCTTGCCAATGTCTGCTTTCGAAAGATCAGAAGGTGGACTTGGTTGTTCCACACATTTAATAGGGCTTAGCTCATGAAACTTTCCAGCAACAAGCTGAGCTTCGAACGAGAGATGAGGCCTAGGGACTAGCACATTGAACAACCATAAAATCGTAGTCAATAGTAATATACAAATACAACTAACATTAATAGTCATATGAACTCCTAAGGGTGAAAGAAGAATTTAAGGGAGTGAGTTGTAAGGGGTTGCAGTCTTAGAGATACAACGACATATGAAAACCTTAATGAAAATGCCTACCACTATCAAGCTTCCATCCATTGGAAGCCAGAGATTGTATTCGATCCCATAGATCCTCCACAAAATCCTAAAGCACCACAAATATGAAAGAAGAATGAGGCAAATCACAAGTTACTACACCATTATACAAAATTCAACAGATAAACAGCAAAAGGCATAGAACAAAATGCTTCATAGATTTACACACATGCATCTTATTTATACATCTGCAAAGATATATGCCGAGAAAAAGTCAAAGGGGCACCTAACGCATAGCAAATACAATAACTTCAAGAATTAAACACTAAAATCAAACCTTATCTGGAAGACTGCTGTCAATTTCTCCGTCATGAAAAAAGTTTAACCCAGAGGTGGAAGTATGCTTTCGGATGCTCAAATAAGCTTGTATCCCTACTACCACTCTTTCAATCTCCTCAGGAACTTGCTGCAAGCCAGAAAGGAGTTCAGTGCCGTAACAATTTAAAATAATAGTTTACAACAGTACATATAGAAGCAGTACGAAAGTTGGTTGCACATCCAACAAGGAATAAATCTTTACAAACTACAAGGGCATGATCCAGCATTCTTATAGCCTTCAATGCATATATCATATTTTTCTAATGCATAGTTATTACAATATTTTCTGGAATGTCTTTAATTCAAGAGTTGTACCTCAGCAAGTTCTGCTCCTCCCCACGGGAGGCTGGACAAGATGCATATAACGTAAAAGTCAGCTTGTGCCTGCCATGATGGATTTCCTTTCTCTTCATCCACAGTGGTGGCAGCAGATGATAACAATGTCTCGAACAGGACAATCAAAGAAGCAGGTTGAATAACCTTACTGCACAACTAAAGAAACCAAATAAAATATGTTAGAAAAATAGATAAGCATTTCAAAATTTGCACAAATACTGTAATAACCATCTCACAATTTGCACAAATATACTTCACGGTTTGGTTTTTCAGATGCATTTGGTGTATTAGAATATATGAAATTACATATATAATCAACAAAGCAACCATGTAACAAGATAAGTAACCATACCAGGGAAGTCATAAAGCGAAGCAATATACGGATATTGTTGCAATTTCCAGAATCTAAAGCGACCTGTCATGTTCAACCCAGTAAAAGCAGTCAGATTCACAAACAAAAGTAACTGATGAAACTTATTTTATCAATTTATTCTTGCCCTTTGATGTACAGATTATTTACCTGGAAATCAGCTTGAACACTTTCTACTAACTTCCTGACAAAGTCTTCATTCTCCAAGTTCAACAAACCAATCTTAAACATGTGCAAAGACATCCATCAAATTCCAAAGTTAAACATGTGTATCAAATTGAATTGAACTAATATCTAACAGGGAACAAGATATCTCAGTTCAGCTTAGATCCAAATACTGAAAGCAAACCAAATGAAAGTATGTATTCATGAATACACATACAAAGATAACAACAATTTAGCCATCCTTGAGAAAAAAATATAAGTATACACAGACAATATTGAGGCACTTCATTCGAGATTCAGAAGCAGGAACTATTAGTGAGTGAGTTATGTCAGACATCACCAAGTAATACCACCAGTACTATAAATAAGTAGTTTTCTACAATATGTTATATATGATATACACAAAATGATCCCACTTTAAGGAAAAAATCGTTATTATTTGTTTATAAAGAGATTAAAGCTATCATTTTTTTCTTCGGAGCCAATGCACCTTTGATATGGATCACTTCAACAGATATCATAAAAGACTCAATCAAAATCTCCACCTATAACACATATACATGCATACCCATAAAAGACAAAAAAAAAGTAAAAGACTATTTCAAAACAGTTAAAATAGTCTATCAGATACTTACCAAAGTCCCATACAAAGGAATCTTATGAGGCAATTGTTCAGCACATTGCAGTAGAAACTGTTAAGATGAAAACAATAATGAGAAAGATAAGAATTCATGAAATAACATCTACGTCTATATATGAAAGCTAACCACATTGTTAGATGATTCAGCGGATGTGAATACTAAGAAAAAAATGAACTTTTTCATTATATTGAAACTATAAATACAGCACAAAATCAATATTTGCAAATCTTAATTAACGATTAAAAAAACTGAAGAACGAAGTCATAAGAGAATGTTTAACTTACAGGTAAAACTTGATCACCAGAACGTTCGATTTCTCTTCTAATAACACCAAAACAAGTCTCCTGCATATAAACAGAATAAAAAAGGGTTAAATAAACAACTTGAGATAAAAAAAATTAGGGTTTAAGAACTGAGAGAGAAAGAGAGTACTAACGATATGGTCTTTGTAGTCGGAGGAAGTACCATACTCAGGACCTTTTTCGCCGATACGAAGGAGAAGAGTCTTCCAATTGCTCATCTTCTTCGTTGGTTGGGATTACGATTTCTCAGCTCTGCGTTTTGGGTTTTAAGTATACCCTAGTTTTGGGTTATTTTTTGCTCGTCACTGACACTGCCTTCGCCAAGATTTTAATTTATTTGTCGATCTCCCTCAAACATATCCTTTACAAGCGACAGTTTTTTATACCCAAGATTGACCCAAAAGATACAAATTAGGCCCAAAGCCCATTACATTAAACATGCTCATCTGCCCGTTTACCGTCAATCGTACGGTCAGCTTCGATTAACCGTATTTAACCGTCTTTTCATTTCTTAATGGAATATGTTCTTTGTTCGTAAGATTCCATTTTTGAGGTCAGTGTCACTATTTGTTAGTTGTGTCACATATTTTATTAACTCTTTAAAACATTCTTTTAAGAAAAATCGAGTAAAAATTATATCATGTACCAAACATATTTTATAATTCATATTTTTTTTCGTAACTTGTGTAATCCAACTCAATTATGGATCATCGGTTTTGATACAATTTAGAATGACAAGGTTATACTGCAAACCAATGCATTATCTCTCTAACAATGACTAATCTTGGAGTTCGGATAGACTATATAAAAGTTCCGATAGCCAAACGATTTAAATTTGACAAATTTCGTAATCGGTAGAATCGATCCCTGATCTTGACCAACCAAACAACTTTCACCTAATACTTAAAGAACCAACCCACTACCGTTACTTGCTTTATTATAACTCACGTTATCTATACATGTATAGAACTTGTACACATGTTTTTTTTTTTAAAATATAGTGGTGGATAATGATTCTGCAATAAGATCTATAAATTTTTCAAAGATCTAGACATATTTAGTTTCATTTTTTCTCTAGTTTTTGAGTAAATAAAAGGAATTTTGAAAGGTTATTTCTAGTTCTATTACTTTTGTTGTATCCCTCTTTCGTATAACTAAAATAAAAGCATTATCTTCTTATAAAATATTAAGTGATTATCCACAATATGTCACATATTTTTTGTATTTTTTATTTTATGTTTGATAAATGTTATTCTTAAATACGTGAAAGAGCCAGTACGTAACGTTAAAGGATTTCGGATAACATTTTGGTAACTTTAAAACTCTTAAGGTGATAATTATTATAATCCAAAGCATCCATTATATTTTCTTGGTGAAATAAAGATAAAAAAGATCAACATGTAATTAGATTCTACTCTTTTAAACCATGACTTGATTATATATGTTTTCCCATAATATACATGAAGAAGAGTAATGTTACACAATCATGACACGGGTATACTGAAAATATAAAGATGTACATATCTAATATGTTTATATAAGTATCAAGATGTACTCACAAAGGGATAGAAATAAACCATACTTCTTTGGAAATAGTGTCATTCCGAGTTTTGGACACTAAACTTTTGTTACTAAAAAAATGTCATTTTATGTTTTCAATACAAATTTATAAAATAAATTTTATTTTTATTCATATATTTATTTGAGCCTGTTAAATAAAAAAAATGTTTAATGTATTAGTGAAGATTGAAAATAAATTTAAATGTTTTTTTTAATTTGTGTGAAAATATATAAATGACACTTTTATGGAACCTGAGAAAATATAATATTATATATATATATAGAAAAAATGGCTGACAAGTTTCCAACAAAATCAATATATGTTATTATCATGTGACTGTGGGAACTGTTTCTGTAATGATTTAGGAGAAAAATCAATATTTGGAAAAGGTTGATGATCTGTTGGTATAAATGGAGAAGGATGATGATGCATGTTATAACTATTACATGATGATGTCATGTTGTTGTTGTTGTTATGGTCTTGTTCTTGAAACTGGTAATGATGATTCTGTTGTTGCTGTTGTTTTTGTTGTTTAGGGTTATTAACTTTTTCTCCTTCTGTATCTCTATATTTGCAAAGATAGATTTTTAATGGAGCTACATAATCTTCAAAACCAAGAGTTGTAATAGCCCAAATAATATCATCTCCATTAATAGTTTTTCTCTTTTCTCTTTGACATTTATCAGAAGCTTCACCAGTGACAAAACTTATGAACTCTGAAACACATTCTTGAACTGTTTCTTTAGCATCTTTTGAGATTTTACCATTTCCTGGAAGAATCTTTTTCATGATTCTTCCAACATTAGCTATGGGAAGGAACCTGTCTTGTTCTTTGTTCTTTGAAGAAGGGCTTCCTGGGTTTGGTTCAGCTAGTACTCCTGGTGATTCATGATCCTCTTCTGGGTTATCTTCAGTCATGTCTATCTTTTTGTTTTTTGAGATGTAATGATATGTGATCTATCTGATTTTATGGGTAAGGTTAGTGCATGAAACTAGGTAAGTTTTCTATTTTTGGATATTTTACCAAATTTGGAACTCCATGAGACTCGCTCTTTTTTTATTTAGTTCGGTTAGGTTAGTTCAGTTCGGTTCGGTTGAGTATGTAATTGATCAAAAATAGGTGACAATAAGCAGGTCATGTAGCTCAGTTGGTTAGAGTGTTGGTCTTATGAGCCAAATGAGCCCCACTAGGACCAAATACAAAAGAATTAATTTATCCTAATTTTAATAAGATGACAATTAATTGATGATCATTTTTTAAAATCTCTCTATGCATTATCAACAATTTCCATAAATATGTTACAATGAATTCGACTCGTTGTTAGAATACACGGTTATTTGTTTCAACAGATAACTTTGTTTTTTGCAGAATAAGAACAAATTTTTAGTGAAAGAATTTGGTGTTTTTATTACGATTAGAACTATTTAGATTGAGTTTACAATACAAGACTCGACCTATATTTATACAAATAAAGAGCTATAATCATCTCTTATGAAAAAGACACAAGACACAATTTTACAAATAAACACTTTCATTTGCGACTCTTGAATAAGTGATAACTAACTAATACAAATACTACTATAGTTATATGATATGATAAATTTCTAAAGGGAAATGTGAGGATGTGATGTATGTACCAAAGTTGATGAGGAAAGAGGACAAAACAGCCAGATTATAGTTGGATAGCATGATCATGTTTTCATGGTTAAATATAAAAGACATTCTCGAAAAAGGCTGATACACTCACTTCTTGATATTCTAATAGCAGAGATGAATAGCCCTCGGCAAAATAACCTATCCGAAGCACCCAACCCAAATCCAAAAAATTATTTCATTGGGTACTAGACTCCTAAATCTGATATACCCGAACTCGAATGGGTTTTGCCCAAACGCCACATGTTTACCTGAATGCCCATCCCTAGAGATGACACAGGAACAAGATCACTCTCATCTTTGGGACAATGCCAAGTAAGTACCTCTACTAGACATTGTTGAATCAATTGAGAATTCCTTATGCATAAACAACACTTTCACATCTTCGGTATCTATACAAAGTAAATAACTAAACATTTTAACAAACTTGTTACCCAATGATTTGAAGAGCATACATTATTGTTTCCCACATCTATCAACCAAGTTTGGTTTTGAAACTTCTTTGGGAACATCTACACCTCAGAATCACATAGGAAATGAACCTATAGAGTAAGACAAAACATAACATGATCATAACATTTCTCCATCTATTTTCCTCTCCTGCTCCCCATACCTTTCTTCTTTTAGTATATCTTCCTCGGTTATTATGCATTTTCCGAGTCCATACTCCAAACACTTACTTGACTTGGAGAACTCATTAATCAAAAACCCTTCAAATGGGTACTTAAACAAAGAAATGTAGTGCATGAAAATCCAATAGTCATGGATCTCATGATTCGATATGAAGTAACCGGAGAAGAGAAAGAAGGAACCCATTAAACCCAGACCCGTTTTAAAACATTGTTGGGCCTTGGACAAAAAAAATTTTAGATATTTTTATTTAATAATTATTTTATTCAAAAAATTTGGGTATTTTTAAAAAACTTTTGAACCTTTTTCTTTAAAGATATTTTATGTTTGTATTTGGTCACATGGCAAATACCAATTCTGCTATGGGCCAAAGACGGACCTGATTATCACTGAGTTTCCAATAATGAAATTAGGAACCAATGCACTAAAGCACACAACCACCGAGTTTGCGGTGTAGAGGATCAACCAAATTAGGAGCATAAAGTGTAGAAAGGCCATGCAGTTCGGGCTCAGTCCCACAACCCAGTACACTGGGACTGAGAATAGAATAGCTAGGATGAGAATAAATGGTAAGTAGGCTAGTCCATTAGCTACCACATATGATGATACTCTGTAGCTTCCGTTAGAGATCTCCTTTAGAAGAATCTCTCTTTCTTGTAGAAATATTGGGAGGGCCTCTATTGTTGAAGTGAGCAAGAAGGTTAATATGAATGCAAAGAGACCGATTCTTTCTCCATTCATAGAGACCGATTCTTTCTCGTGCACCTTTTAAATCATCTTTAAGGTTATGGAATATCAAACCTAGAACAATTCCTGAACCTAACATTTGAACTGTTCTGCAAGCAAAAAACTCCTTGGTTCTGAAAATGTTCTTGGAGAATCTATGTGCGATATTATATTTTCTTCTAGTCTTGAATTTGCGAAATCTCTAGCAAACTCTGTTGCGATTTTCATAGTTCTTACATCAACAACCTTTATTTGTTGAAACAGCTGTTGTAATGTGAATTTACCACTTCTGTTCTCTTGTTCTGTTGCTTGTGATGCAAGGACTTGACCTACTCTTCTCCTTTGCTGTTTTGTAATGGTTTTGATTGATTCAATGGCGAATTTGACGATGTTTTCATGGAGAGGAGGGTACAAACCAAGCTGATCAACCGAGCCTTGCTTCAAGGTCGAGCCACTAGCCAACAAGAGAACAGAATTGAACAGTTTAACTATTCGAAAACCCGGTTGGTGAATACTCAGAACTATGGTTCGGCCTCTTGTTTCAGCCATGAGCTTAAGAATGTCTATAATCTGCAAAGCTGAAGTACTATCAATACCAGAGGTTGGCTCATATTAGAACTTTAGGGTCATGAATAACTTCAACTCCTATGGAAACACGACGTCTCTCTCCACCCGAGATACCTCTGATGTTATCATCACCGACACGAGCCTTGGCTATAGCTTCTAAGCAGGTCCGTCTCTGATCCATAGTAGAATTAACATTTGATATGGGTCCAAAAAAAATAAAATAAAAATATTTAAGAAAATGTCTAAAATTTTTATTTAAAAAAACCTAAAATTTTGTTAGAAAATGACCATTAACTAAAGAGAACGAAAAAAAATTGCTATGGCCCATCAAATTCTTGAGACGAGCCTGAAACCAAGCTCATGAACCAACCAATGACTTAACCCGTGATCTTAGTTCATCAACAGGTAGCTTTAAACGCAACTTAGCACTAAACAAAAGTGTTTCTTCAACAGTAAGTAAAGAAAACAAAGTATCCTTTTTGAGTAACATAACCAGAGATTTTCTTGAAATTGGCTCTATTAACCGATCTTCGGTTAACAAAAACCGAACCGGTTTGAGGTATTAGTCTAGTAGTGATAAGTTCGGACTTTGCAGTCGGGTCTATGCAAATACCCTAATGCGTTGTAGCACTTAGGGATCGAATCCACGGAGATCAACGGTTACACCACAAATTATAGAAATGTCAATCAAGCTAAAACAATAAAAATAAAAGTTTGTTTTGCAATTGTAAATTAAATAAAAACTGTAAATAAAAGCAAATCAAAATCAATGAATTAAAACGTTAGGTATTGGGAATTCTCAGAGATTCATGGATCAATTTCTAGACAATTATTCAGGGATTTATTAATTAGGTACTATCTTGAACTTCAAACACAATTACAAATCCAATCCACTATCGTGGTATCAAATATCTTTATCTAACAACCTAACTGTCGTTACAATTGTTGATAAGCTTTTCTAGGATTCAAGTTTGATTCGTTCACAGATCCTAATTACTCAATTTTCGCAGGTATTAGAAATCCGCTCATCTAAAACCCTAATTCAGGTTAATCCTATAAACTTTTGGAGAATAGAATCAAAACCTAAGATAAAAGACTAGCAATTAAATCCAATCTAATTCAAAGCAGCAATAGATGAAGATCAATTGAAATAAACCCTATCTATATCTAGATAATTGATTTGAATCCCTTTGAAATCCCTAACCTAACAATATGACTACTCAATCATAGCAAGAGATGAACAAACAATGAATGAATAAGAAAACATAATAAAACTGAATTAAAAAAAGTGAAAGAGTTTAAGAAATCTTCTCTAGGGTTTGAATCTCAAAAGCTCTTATGTAGAAGAAAGAATCTCTGTAGAACAAAGCATAGCCTAAACAATGGCTTAAAATCAGTATTTATAGAGTATAAACAT
>ASXC01015881.1:0-21172 GCA_000411055.1 Leavenworthia alabamica | reverse complement strand
GATCGTGGCTAACATGTCTAATCTACAACCAAATCGTGGCTATAACACTATAATTCGTGGCTATGTGTGATTGATGGGACAGTCTCTCGTTTGGGAAGCCACGATTAGCCACTACCTAAAACCGTGGCTAAAGACAATAATCAAATCAACGTCAGACATCAGTCGATGAGACATTTTCTGTGGATAGCCACGATGAAGCTACGACAAATTGTCGTGACAATCTAGCCACGGATTCAGTAGTGGCAAAATCGTGGCTATACTAGCTACGATTGCTCCGTGGCAAGAAGAAACCACGATTTTGACACTTTATTTATTCGTGGCTACTGGAGCCACGAATGTGTCGTGGCTATATCGTAGCTATACTTCCCACGTTTCTGTATCGTGGCTACAGTAGTGGCTACGCTGGTCACGAATAAACTTCGTAGCTGTCTTCGTGGATATGTTTGCCACGATTCTCTGTCGTGGCAATATCGTGGCTATGTACACCAGAAACCACGAAAATGCAAAACTGGTCGTGGCTATGTCGTGGCTATACAAAATTTTTTTACTAGTGCGAGTCCAACCCAATCATAGTATCCTGTCCATTCCCAATATTAACTTGGATACCACGTGATAAAAGTTCAGCAACAAAACGTAGTGAATTCGATCCATAAGAAGATTTAGATCCTGTTCGTGCTTGTAATATCGATCTCTCTCTAAAATATCGGGTTTTTAATATTTAATATTAAACTTTGGGGCCGTCTCATAATTTTTCATACTTGGTTTGCAAGTAGAGCTTGGTTGAAAAGATGAAGATCTTGAAAACCTAAGCCATCTTTCTTCTTTGAGGTTTTCATTTTGTTCCAAGAGATCCAGGGTAATTTTTTATGTTTTGTAGTGCCTCCCCACCATAATCGGGCAATCATCTTATTAATATCCGAGCATATTTCAATAGGTAATTGAAAAACATTCATAGACTATACCGACATTGCAAAAGCAACATATTTAATCAATATTTTTTTTTTCCTGCTGTAGAGAAAAACTTGTTTTGCCAACCTCCTATTTTCTTTTGTACATTCTCTTTAATATATTGGAACATCTCCTTTTTCTTTCGTCCAAATTTCTCCGGGAGTCCCAGGTATTTACCACCACACCTATTTTAGAAATACTTAAAAGTCTTATAATACTGTCTCGTGTGTGCGGGAAAACCTTATTACCAAAAGTAATAGATGATTTATCTAGATTAATACTCTGACCAGATGCATTCTCGTACTCATTAAAAAGCTTTACTAACTGGTTACTATTCTGCCTATCCGCTTTGACAAAGAATAGTGAATCGTCGGCAAAAAAGAGATGTGATATGCGTGGTCCACCATTACTTAAATGGATACCTTGTAAGCGTCCATCTGATTGGGCCGATGTAATCAATGAACTAAGAACATCCACACAAAAGATAAATAAATATGTAGACAGTGGGTCACCCTGTCGTAGTCCCCGTGTGGTTTGAAAACAACCATATGAGCTTCCATTTACGAGAACAGAGAATGAGACTGTCGTTACACAAGCCATAATCCATGTATTCCATTTGGGAGAGAATCCTTTCTTCTGCAACACACACCTTAAAAAATTCCATTCTACTCTATTTTACGCTTTGCTAATATCAGTTTTGACCGCCATAGAAGTCTTAGAACAGCGTTTGCAAACCCTTAATGAATGCATAACTTCATGGGCAAGTAAAACATTGTCTGTGATATACCTATCTGGAATAAACGCCGCCTGGTTTTCAGAAATGGAGGTTTGTAGAGTTCCTTTAAACCGATAGACCAAAATTATAGAGATTATCTTATACACCACGTTACAAAGAGCAATGGGCCATAAATCTGTCATGTTTCGGGGATGATTAATTTTTGGAATAGGACATATATTGGTATGATTCCATTCTTGTGGCATAATCCCGGTAAGAAAAAAACTTTTAACCTCAGAGATTAGAGCCAACTATATCCCAATGGTGTTGATAAAAAGATGCGTTAAACCCGTCCGGACCCGGAGCTCTTGTCGGGCCTATAGAAAACAGAGCGTGTTTTATTTCTTCATCAGTGACGTCCCTAGTTAACATCAAGTTCATGTCCTCTGTAATTACCGTTCTTGTGCTCCGTAAAAACTCCGTCATGTTATGATTATTGTTAGTTGTAAAAAGTTCTTGGAAAAACCTGGATGCTTCACTAGCTATCGCTTTATTCCTGGTGATATATTCCCCATGAACACCTCTAATTTTGGATATATAGTTCTTCGTAATCCTATTCTTTGTTGATCCATGCAAGAATTTAGTGTTGTGGTCACCATTATTTAGCCACTGATTTCGGCTTTTAAGCCGCCAGTACTTCTCCTCATCTCGATGTGCTTGCAGTAATTCTAGTCTCATCTCCCTTAATCTTGCTGTGGATCTAACACCGTCCACATGACTTTGATCAAAACATCGCGATAACTCTTTTATCCGTTTAGCTGAGTTCGTAGGATGAGAGTTTTTCCACCAAGAAAGTTCACGCCTACAAATTTTTAAGCGTTCAACCAATGCTATATTCTGTCTATTGAATTTAGCTCCCAACCATTCTTCATAACATCTTTGATCTCATCACGATGATTAAGTCGTGTATCATAATAAAACATTTTTTACCTTGTTCATTACTTTTTTTGAATAATATAATATCAGGCCTATGATCAGATTCGATCATCTCTAAATACTTCACCTCCGAGGCCGGAAATAGTAACATCCATTCTTTATTAACCATTGCTCTATCTAACCATGCTTCTACAATGTGTTTTTTCGTCTTCCAATCCATGTCATACTATTACCAACATAAGGTAGATCATGAACCTGACATGTATTAACCATGTTACGAAAATTCACTAAACTCGATAACTCACGTACCCTTCCTCCTCTTTTTTCATTTGTGTTTAGAATCTCCTTAAAATCACCACACATAAGCCATGACCCTTTACGATTAATTGCAATGCGTTCAAGTTTTTTCCACAACAAATGGCGTAATTTACGAATTGGATTGACATAAACACAAGAAAAATAATATGTAACATCTTTATTATTAATCTGGCAATCAATAATTCAGTTGTTTACATCATAGAAAGTTACAGAAACATATTCCTTCCACATAAGAGACAATCCACCACCGATTCCTATAGGCGAGGAACAGTTAACTCCAGCAAATCCTAATTGCGCAGCCACATCACAAACAACATCATCCAAGTTCTTTGTTTTCACTAATAAGAGTAAGTCTGGAGAATAATTATGCATTATTCTTTTTAGACGTTGAACTGCCAGGTTACCCCTTAACCCTCGGTAGTTCCAAAATGATGTATTCATGGCGCCTCCGGTGGCTTATGGCTCACCGTGCCTTCACTTGTTTCATGTGAGATTGTTCCTCCATGTTTTCAGTTATTCCAGAACTACTTGCCCCTGCTATTGGTTTAAAAAACCATTTACTAGTTTATGAGATCTTATGGTGACGCTTTTAAATGATATAGTATTTTATATTATTTTGGTTAATTTTAAAAATCATAAATGGGAAACATTCTTTATTTTCTTTACCATTTTGACATTGGTATATTTTCTTGCCAATTTTATGCCAACTTTTAATAATTATTTATATCTAGTTAAGTCTGTATTTAGCAATCCCTATAATGCGATTTATTGGAGTGGAGCTCTAATTATCTTTTAAATTACTAAAAATACAGATGTAATACAACTTAGTATAAACCTATAAATGAAATAAAATATTAACCAATTACTATATCTTATTATAAAGATAATAAAAATTTAGCCCCACATATCAATGAGATAACTCTTACAGCTACTACTATTGAGAGACCAAGGTTCATGATCCAACCATCTTATTCTCTTCTGTATTGTGCTTAACGATTCTTGTTTCTGTTCTTCTTGTTGTTCCTCGTACGAAGATGTCTCAATCTTCTTGAGATTGTGTCTGTATTCAACTGCAACTTGCTCAAACACTTCGACTTCAAATATGTTCATTTTTACCTTAGGGTTTATGTGATCTCTCACAAACGCAAACGCTAATTGGTCTCGATGGTTAAACGCTTCTAACTCATTGAACATAAAGCACGAGAATAGGTTGCTTCTTAGTCCGTGTCTTCTCAGTATCAATGCACTATCTGGTACATCTATTACAATTGCCATGTCAAATCAGATTTAAAATAAGCAATTTTCTGATGAAAATTTTTGACAGAAAAAATTGTCGGAAATTACCGACAAAATTTGACAATAACCTACGAAAAAATCTGTAAAATTATCGTCAGAAAATTTCCGACGAATTATTACGGATATTTTTATTCCATCAAAATTCGTCAAAATTTTCTGACAATTTATGATGGATATTTTTTATTCACTCAATCCGTTAGAATCCCGACGGATCCATTAATATTTCATTTTGATCATTTTCGTATAAAGTAATAATTTTCTTATTGACCAGCCAAAGCTATTGAAACAATTGCTTTTGGAACCTTAACTTGATCTACAATATATTATTTGGAAAGTATTGGTTAATAAATAACCTTATATAAATGCCATTATTATCATATTATTTTTTATATTTATAAAACATTATTAGAAGGGTAATAATATAATTCACTATTTCGTTAATAACTAATTTAATGTTGTTATATCTACTACATTATTACTAATCATATATATCATCAATAATAATATTCTTCTTATATTATAAAGTTTTAAGTATATATCACTAATGACCTAAAAGTTATTATAATTAACAAATGGAGAATATTCTATTTAGATATTTGAATTTATAGTTAATAAATTAACAAATTATCATTAATCTTCAAACGAAAATATTAAAATATATTTATATGAAATATGTGTTACACTATTTTTTAATAAAATTTTCTAATAATCATACTATTTTATTATTTAAAAATAAATTTTATAATAAATAAGAAAAATAAGTCAATTATATTTTCAAATTTTAAATCTCTTAAATATGTATGAAATATATTTTGTTTAGATCACTTAAACANAGATCACTTAAACAATATAATATTATACATAATATTTATTTAAATAATTTTTAAATTCAAATTAAATTTAAAAATTTATATTAATAAATAAAATCTTTTAAAATATATAAGTAATAATTATAAATATTAAATGAATAAATATTATTATTAAAATATATATAAATAAAAATATAAACTATTTTATAATATCTTTTTCTTTTTCTAATTAAATATTATAAAAATTAAAATTTAAATATAATATATATCGGATATATACTAACAGATATATACTAACAAATATGATTCTAACAAATATATTTAAATTTAAAAATTATTTTACTAACAATCTACCGATTTTTACTCATATACAATATATATTCAATATCTTCATAAATTATATAGTATCTATTCCTAATATTAATAAAAATCTACAGAATTTTACCTATAAATATAAAGTAAGTATCCTAAACAATATTCAATCACCCACAAGAAACACATTTACCAAACATCATAAAAAAAAATTCAAACAATGAATACAACTCTGATTTTCAAACAACTGTGAAACATTTGAAATGGTTTTAATTGATGAAAAGGTAAAAAAAAAATATGTTCCTCTAATTAATTTTTCACACTTAATATTTTTAATTTTGAATTATAAACTTTTTTATATATAATATAACTAATATATTTAATTATATATGTATAATATTTTATTGTGATGCGCAGCTCGCGGGTTAAGATCTAGTAAAATATGATTTCATTTGATTTCTAAACAAATATGTCCAACAAGCAATAAAATCTACAGCTAGAAATGAAGGACGAACACTAGTTTCATTAGCCATTTTATCCTAAGCAATTTTGTTATTTGTAAATTGTTATTAAAACATAAAGTCCTCAGTATATAATAACTTATACTTCAACAAATAATATTTTATCGGTTGCTAAAGAATCAAGTTATGTCAACAAAATGAATCATTGAAAGTATGATTTTAATGATTACCCGTGAACCCAATTTTGAATAGCCACGGATAAAAAGAACATAACCTAACCAACTAAACCCAATCTTCATGCATAAGACATGAATGACTCTTTACTCTTTAGTCTTTATTGTAAAGTAATCTAAATGTATAATGATATTCATATTTTTCTCTCAAAGATTGTTAATTACTTTATTATTATACTATGATATTTAAGAACAGTGACTCAAACTATATATTATACAGAAATTCAATATTATACCAAATTTCACCCATATATAATATAGTAATTGAAACAAAATTCGTAATATTTTTATTTACTATGATTGAGTCTAGTATACTTACTATGTAAATTATGCATATATATATAAGTACACTATTAACAATTAAAACTAAACTACTCGACTTTTTTGTTATATGTTGAACCCTACCTAACTTGCCTAGATATGGGCAAAGACAACTAATGTAACTATTAAAAAACTAAAGTACTTGTTCATTATGATTTAGAGAAGAGTTTATTACCTGTTGGATAAGGCAACTTGTGAGAACTCCAAGGCATCAAACCATGTTCACAATAAGTCTCCATTTGTAACCTTAAACCTTTGACATCACCCCATTTCTTCCACCTTGCTGTAGCCATTGCTTCCTCCATTGTATTTACAAAAAATGGATGTTTAGATATTGCCATATCGGCTTCCGGCACTACTAACATTGAATGAATTAGAAGTAACGGATCAATCATTAGCTGAATTTTCGCATCGATCCATATACTAAACTTCGAGTTTGGAAACAATCTATGTACTAGATATTTTGGTATAACCCCGTTCATAGCCGGATTAAGGTATAGATTTTTGGATTTAGAGATTTTGATGATTCTCCATGCACCAACTTTATAATCTTTTGGATTGTTTTTAGGTATGACATTGTGGTAGAACAGAGACTTTAAGGTTGTGTCGTCAATGAACATGTAGAAACAAACAGTTTCTAATGTTTTAACTCCAAGTCCCACTGGTTGTCTAATCTTGTCATGGTCGTTAAAAATAGCTGATGTAACTACTACTTCACATTTCTCCATCTCAACTCTATCTAACCAGAAAACAATATAATAAAAATTAAATTAAATATATATGTTTTAATGTAGATAAAAATAAATAAAATTCTAAAAAAAATAAACAAGTGATGTTAGTGAAATATTATTAATTTTGTATAATTAACAAGATTTGTCTAAATTTTTTATAAATGCTAAAAGATTTGTCTAATTTGCCAAAAAAAATAAAAACTGTAATTATAATTAATAAAATCTCACCGGATTCACTGATCGGAAAATCTAAAAAGAAGCCGCATGGAACTTCAACGTCAATGTTGGAATGATTAAAATAAGAAAATCTCTTATGAGTAGTAAAATTTCCACCGAAACTTTCACTTTTGCCATTAATGTATCTCAAATTTTCTTGTGATGATGAATCCCTCAAAATATTATGTATCTCCTTTAACACTGTCCAGTAATCTGATTCACATACAAAAAAAGAATAGTAATAATTAAAAACACACATACAATGTGAAATTACAAATATTTATAGAAAAATTGAGAAAATGTAAGAAAAACCAAAACTAGAAAAAAATAACCATACATTGGTTATATTTATTTATATTAATATTTGTAAAAAAGAAACAATGGTAAAATGAATTACCAGAGAAAAAAAGAGGGGAAGAACAAGAAGATCGATGAGTGGGAAGAGCATATTTGTGTTCACCATAAGAAGAAGGATAAGAGAAAAGCTTAGTCTGAATAGGATCAAATGGTGAATATCGAAAGACGCATTGGTTTCTTGAAATAGAGACATATAGAAATATAATAATTGTAGTGAATAAGTAGAGAAGAGAAAAACAAAGGAGCTTTGATCGAGCATAGAGTGATGGAGATAATGTTGTTTTTATGAATTTTCCCATCAGACAGATTCATTTATGGTTTAATATTCAGAAGAATGAAGAATGAAGAGAGCATCTTCATCTCAGTTTGTTAGAAACTTTTGCAGCTTTTTATGGTAACTGAAACTAAATTCCTTGTTTATTATTTTTTAATATTTTAAAAATTATTAAAGTATTTTTTGACCCAAATAAAAATTATAAAATGATTTATATTTTATTTTTTCTTTTAGTTTTAAAATTTGATCAAAAGGATTTATATTTTAGTTTTAAAATTTGATCAAAAGGATTTATATTTGGTTATGGTATACATCTTCTATATTAGTAAATATAGACATCCAACTAAGCACTAATTAACAATAAATAAACTGATCCATATATCTCCAACTTCAAATTTAAAGTTTTTATATATTTTTTCAATAATTCAATTTCAAAACAAACTTCAAATATTTTATGTATTGCATATTAATTCTCAATGTTAATCTAAAATAACTAAAACAATAAAAGTTTACAATTATATCTTAAAAATACGTAATTAATATTATTTTTATAATATAATAGATACAAACTATATTACATATATTTTAAAAATATTTTGAAATAAATTATATATATAATAAATAAAATAAATAAATTCTTTACAAAATATATTTTCATATAACATTGTGTGTTATTATATTTTATATAGATTTTTTAATATAATATTATTTTTATATAAATTTGCTTAATAATATTTGTAAGTGATAAATAATATTTTTTTACATAAAAATTAATAAAATAACATAAAAGTTAATATGATACAAGTTAAATAATAAAAGTTAATAAAATAATATAAAATTTAATATTGTTTTTGATATATGAAAACATGAGAGATTAAAAAATAAAGACTTCAAATTTTAGAGTCAACTTCAAATATGAAGTTGGATTTGAAGAAATTTGAAATTTGAAATTTTGAAGTTGTTGTTAGAGAAAAAAAAAACTTCAAATTTAAATATTTGAAGTTTTTGTTGGAGATGCTATAAACTAAAAAATAATTTTATTATTGTTAATGTAAGACAATTACTAACACATTTCTCAGTATGTTTTGATTTGGATTTGATTATTTAATTTTAAATCTACAAAAACTATTTAAATATTTTATAAAAACTGAATATGATCTATTGTGTTTTTTTCGTTTCTAGAACAGAAGAACCGAAACAAAAGCCCAACCAAAGTAAGAGCATCTGCATCAATCATACTCATACAGTCTCAAAACCCAAAAATAAATTAAAAAATATTAAAATCTCACTTTTTTTTGTTGAACCGTCTCAGTGGAATAAGTGTGTTGAGACTGTCTCAGGCCATGTGTACTTCTTTAATTGGTCTGATTTTCATTTTTGTTTCAATTCTATTTTTTCTTTGTTTGATTTTATTTCTTCTTGTTGAAGTTAACTCTCGTTAGTTATCTTGCATATGGATCTTGTTGTTTCAGATAATTGCTTCCCCTTACCAGCAAGATCGATCTTTGGCAACAATAGCAACATATTAGTTCATTTCCAAGATTACACGCAACAGTATTCCAGCAGATTACACAACGCAAAAAATCTGAGGTATAAAACATTAAAAATAGTCCATTTCAAATATTAGTTGATTAATATAGTTGGTAACTCAACTTGCAACCTAATTTAAAATTGTCTCACAGTAATAATGTTGATGAGACAAATGACTAGAACTTGCAGCATAACTTAAAAGATTAAATGGTGAGAGTGATTGAAAACTTAAATTATTTGTAACTACAACTTAAATATCAAACCTAACCCAAAATTGAAATTAGGTTGGTATTTACTAAGCATATGTCTTTATAATGACACCCTCACCTTCAAATCAAACCATCTCTTAATCCTTTCTCCTAAATGGATTCATCTGATCCAAACTCATACTCTAAATCTTTTCTTGATCTCTTGACCAGTCAACAAGATATCAATATACCAGAAACCCAACCACAACCACAATCACCTCGAACCCAACCTAACCATAGAGAAGTTAAGAGATGGACTATACCTGAGGAGAAGGTGTTAGTAAGTGCTTGGTTAAACACAAGCAAAGACCCTATAGTTGGGACTGAGCAGAAAGTTGGGGCATTTTGAAAAAGAGTTTATGCTGCGTCTCCTTCTGTGACCAATCTGCCAGTCAGAACTGCCAATACTTTTAAGGAGAAGTGGAGCAAGCTGAAAGAGGCAGTTAGCAAGTTTGCAGGCTGTTATGCCTTTGCATCTCGCCAAAAGACCAGTGGCGAAAATGAAGATGATGTGCTTGAACTTGCCTACAAGACATACTTTCAAGATCATAAGGTCAAATTCACATTAGAGCATGCTTGGAGGCTGCTTAAGAATGATCATAAGTGGTGTTTTCTCGATGCTTCCAAAGGTGATCCAATGTCTAAAAGAACAAAGGTAAATAATGATGGAGCTTATTCATATAATTCTAACATAGGCAGTCATGTAGAGGAGGAGACAATTGAAAGACCTTCGGGGGTTAAGCCTGCGAAAAACAAAAGGAAAAATAAAGTGAAAACTGAAGCGAGTGATAGTAGTTCTGTGAAGGAATTAGAGGAGTTGTGGAGTATTAAAGAGAAAGATTTGGCTATGAAGGAAAGAATAACCAACAAGAAATTGCTTGGAGATCTCCTTTGCAAATCGGAACCACTTTCAAAAATTGAAGAATCTCTAAAGAACAAGCTAATATGTGACATATTGTAAAATTGGTAAGATCTTCTAGTCATGAGTTTAATTTTCCTTCATTTTTTTGGTAATGTTGATGTTTTTATTACAATTTGCAGGTTGTGAGAAATGTGTTTGCTTCTTCTTGCCATTGTGTTTGTCTACTTCTACTTTATGTAATGTTGTTGCTTCATAAGTAGGTGTACCAAACTCTCCACATGTTTTAATGTAATGTTTGGTACATCAGTTTTTAGGAAATGTGGGAAATGTGGTTGCTTCTATTTACTTTTTATCACCTACTTCTACTTTATGTAATGTTGTTGCTTCAAAAGTAGGTGTACCAAACTCTCCACATGTTTTAATGTAATGTTATGTTATATATCGTCTTCCATTGTAAGACTTTCAAACTCATGGTTTTTCTGTTTGCTTTCCAAACAAACTCATGTGACTTTGAAATTTTTTCTAGTAATTTCTTAATTAAAAAATATCCTCATCTAATTCTCAAAATTGTGATGACACATTTGAAGAAAAATTCGATCAAATATTTGATCAGGATTTTGAAGATTGTTTATATAGATACACAAACCGTTTGGCGACAAAAAAATCAAGGAAAAAACGAGCCTATATCGAAAGAGGTCGCGAAGAAGGGCACATCCAACTATGGAATGATTACTTTAGTGAAGAGTCAGTTTACCTGGACAACATATATCGACGACGGTTTAGATAGAACAAGCGATTGTTCATACGAATTGTTAATAGATTCTCCAATGAAATCTCATACTTCCAACAAAAACAAGATGGTACGAGAATGATGGGTTTCTCTATCTTACAAAAATGTACAGTGGCCATTCGTCTTATGGCATATGGGCTTGCCACTGATGCAATGGACGAATACCTTCGGATAGGTGAAACCACGTCGAGGAAATGCTTAGAACTTTTTGTTGATGGCATTATACATTTGTTCGAGAATGAGTACTGTGAAGGCCAACGCAATAGGATCTCCAACGATTACTCAATATTGGAGAGATTTGGGGATTTCCCGGAATGATAGGAAACATTGATTGTATGCATTGGGAGTGGAAGAATTGTCTGACGGCTTGGAAAGGACAATATTCACGTGGACATGGAAAACCCACTATCGTTTTAGAGGCTGTGGCTTCACAAGATTTTTGGATTTGGCACGCATTTTTCGGATCTCCAGGTACATGTAACGATCTCAATGTTCTTGACCGCTCACCAGTATTTGATGATATATTACAAGGTCGAGCTCCAAAAGTCAGTTACTTTGTCAATGCACGTGAATATCTTATGCCATATTATCTCACATATGGTATATATCCGAAATGGGCAACTTTCATCCAATCTATTTCGCGCCCACAAGGTTCGAAAGCAAGCTTATTTGATAATCATCAAGAAGCTGTCAGAAAAGATGTCGAACGGGCTTTTGGAGTATTGCAAGCTCGGTTTGCTATTGTTCACAACCCGGCTCTTTGTTTGGACAAGGCTAAAATAGGGAAAATAATGAGAGCATCTATCATATTACTTAATATGATAGTAGAAGATGAACGAGATCAATGCACTCAATATGATTTTTTAGAATTCCTACAAGGAGAAGGAAACGAGACTTCACAAGTGGACTACACGTATTCTACGGAGACATCAACAAATGTCAACAATATGATGGCCAATCGAGCTCAAATTCGTGAAGAAATTATGCATGACCAATTAAAACATGATTTGATTGAGCATATTTGACATAAGTTTGCCACAAATTAAGACTAGAGACGGATGTTTTATTTTATTTTATGTTTTTTCGATATAGTAATTTATTTTTTTCTATTTTATGTAACTTACTACATTACTTTTTCAATAAATCTTCTATATTTACAAATAATAATTTCATGTTCTTTTATTTTGAAAGAGACTCACTTGAGTCTCATCAATGCACATAAAAATTTACACGGTTTTTAATTGAGTCTCATGTAATATTTTAATAATAAAATTAATACTAATTAATTTCTAATGATAACTTTACAGTTTCAAAGATAAGGATGCCCATAGAAGCAAGATGTCTTCTTCTTCAACAATTTCACCCAATTTTCATGTCTCCGCCACTTCTACCTCCGACGACTAATGAAACTATATGTTTTAATTACTTTATGTTTATTATTTTATATACTAAAAAACATATATGTTTTAATTACTTTATGTTTATTTTATACTTGAAAAACATATACTATGTTTTTTTCTTTCTATTCGCTTATCTATCACACGCGCTTAAAGTATAGAGTATAGACAAAATATGCCACGTGATCTACTTCATCCAATCATTATATATTTTCACCCGCAACATTTCCTACAAAAGATCAGAGATTCTGAGTCCCAAATCGTAAAGATCCAAATCCAGTATCAATGGCCGTTATTATTCCACCTTCACGGATCCACCCTCAACCACTTGAAATCGACCATTTCGATCATCTTCCAGATTCTATCCTCCTCTTACTTTTCAACAAAGTCGGCGACGTTAAAGCTCTTGCTCGATGCTCTGTTGTTTCTCGGAGATTTTATTCTCTAATTCCTCATGTCGAAAACGTCGTTGTTCGTGTCGATTGTGTTATCTCCGACCATGATGATTCTTCTTCTCTATCTTCTATTAAATCTCGATCTATAGCTTCTGGGTCATTCTCCTCTATATTTCGTCTTCTTATTGGTGGCATTGTTAAGCCGTTACAAGCTTTAGGTCAATTCCTTAGTACTAAGAAATCATCATCATCATCATCATCATCGTGTTCTTTGTCTATTAGTGGAGGTGATGAAGAGCTTGAACAAGTTGGTGTAACACATCATTCACCTACACAGGTTTTGAAAAACTTTAAAGAGATTCGTTATTTACGTATTGAGCTTCCTAGTGGTGAACTTGGTATAGATAATGGAGTTTTATTAAAATGGAGAGCTGAATTTGGTTCAACTCTTGATAATTGTGTAATTCTTGGTGCTTCTTCAGTGATTCAACCAAATCCTTTGAGAATCATTTCAAATACAATAGTTGAAGCTTTAGGTTGTGATGATAATGGAAGTATACCTGAATCTTTTTATACTGATGGGGGTTTAAAGCTTCGTGTTGTATGGACTATTAGCTCTTTGATTGCTGCATCAGCTCGACATTACTTGTTACAGTCAATAATCTCTCAACATAAGACACTTAAGAGTTTAGTTCTTACTGATTCTGATGGACAAGGTGTGCTTTATATGAATAAAGATCAGTTAGAAGAGTTAAGGGTGAAGCCATTGTCTGCTTCATCTGCTTCAAAGAGAACACTTGTACCTGCTTTGAACATGAGGTTATGGTATGCTCCAACTTTGGAATTACCTGATGGAACTGTGTTAAAAGGTGCCACTTTAGTGGCGATTAGACCAAGTGAGTCAAAAAAGGAAGTTTCTGATATGTCTTCATCTTTTGAGGAGCCTTATAAGACGGCTGCTAAGATGCTGGTTAAGAGAAAGACTTACTGTCTAGAAATGAACTCGTTCTAGCTTTTGAATGGTTTCACACAGAATCTGAGGTAACAACAATACTGCTTGCATTGGCAAAGCTTATGTGTTTAGGTATTAGTTAATAGTTATTACCATAGATCCATAGCTTCATGTTGAAGCATTTGTGATCATAGAAATCACAGAACTTTCTCATTGGTTTTTTTTTCTTGTTTGTTAGGGAACTCGATGGTGATTCAGGATACTAAATAAAAATCAAAGCTTTGATGAATCCAGAAACAAGTTTTTCTGCCTACTGAATCTGTTAGGGTAATGTTGAAATCAAAGAGTAATGTTTTTGTTAATACACTTAATAAGTCTTCTTCTTCTCCTTTCTATCTATGTGAATATGTGAATAACACTGTCATTATTATATATACAAGTTATTAATAATATTGTTGTTTTGGAATTGTCATAAACTATTCTTCATTTTTTTACTCAAGATCTTGTATCAAAAATTAATACATAATATTAAAAAGAAGTAAAAGTTTTTGTGTAATCAAACGTACACAGATTAAAGCCCAACATTCATTTGTTTGGGCCCAAGGTAAAAGGTCAAATAATATAATACCATTATTACCCCTAACAAAACCTTGTATTTTTAATCTTCTACCACGCTTAAACCTTTTTTCTTCTTCCTCCGCCTCGCTCTCTTCAGTCGAATCTGTTTCTTCTCAATCAACAAGTCGTAAGTTTTAGTTTTAGTTTTTTAATTCAATCGATCTCTTTCTCCATAAGCTCCTTTTGTTTTATTTAATTATTGGCAACTAACTAAGATTGAATTTTTCAATTGCAGAAATGGCAGCAGCTTTAGCTTCTAGATTATGCCGAGGTAAGTAACAACCTAATTCCTTCATCGATCTCTTATTATTTCATTAAATCTCAGTCTGGGTTGTTAAAATCTTAATAGACTATGATAGATTTGATTAAGAAAATCAGATTTTTTGTGGAGTTAATAAATCAATTTTTCAACATATTATATAGATTGTAAATGAAGATTTAAGGGTTTCAAAACATTTGGTTGTGTTGTTGTTGTTGATGTTATCTTGTATTATTTCTTAAAACCTCAGTTTCTGGGCTGTTAAAATCTTAATTGTGGAGTTAAAATTTTCATTATTCATCATATTATAGATTGTAAAGACTTCAAAAGAAATATTCAACTTTGAAAGGAAGATGTAAGGCTTAAACATTTGGTTGTTTTGTTGTTGATGTCATGCTCAAAATCTGCTTTTTTGTTGTTGTTTGATTTGGTATGATTTAGGAGGACGTTCATTGCTTGGAGGTCTTAACAATGGTGGTTTGATAAATTCTTCTAATGGAATGATGAATGAAACTATCCTCTCTCAGGTCAGAAACCAATACTTAATACAAATTTGTATAATCCGTATCTTCAAATTTTAGTATTAGTTTCTTTACTTGGTGGAAGCAGCAGCAGCAAAGAAGAACATTCATTCAAATGGGAACAGTTCTCAAAGTTGTAGACAATTCAGGTGCAAAGAAAGTGATGTGTATTCAAGCATTAAAAGGGAAAAAAGGAGCTAGACTTGGAGATACTATAGTTGCTTCAGTTAAAGAAGCAATGCCAAATGGTAAAGTAAAGAAAGGAGCAGTAGTATATGGTGTGGTTGTTCGAGCTGCGATGCAGAGAGGTCGTGTTGATGGAAGTGAAGTTAGGTTTGATGATAATGCTGTTGTTCTTGTTGATAGTAAAGACAAGAAAACTAAAACTGATCGTCAACCGATTGGTACAAGAGTGTTTGGTCCTGTTCCACATGAGCTTCGTAAGAAGAAACATCTTAAGATTCTTGCTTTAGCTCAACACATTGCATAAGACTCTCTACAAAGCCTTAGACCAGTCTTTATATTGTTCTTGTGGTAAACTCATATCTTTTAAAATTTAATGAATATTTTGGAATTAACTCTCTGTTCTTGAGTTCTCTAGATTCTTTATCCTTAAACTCTACAAAAACAATCCTGATTTTTCAAAGAACAGATTCAAATCACCATAAAAAAACAAAAGAAGCAGAATAAAAAAAAATTATATATATGACATCTTATAAGAAAGCAAAAGAAGAAAAAAGACGGAACTCGAAAACAATGGTTGATGGTACAATACAATTTATTATATAAAATACTCATAGGAGAAATTATTTATGTAACCGTAGACCGCCATCTGCCGCCGCTCTCTACGCCGTCTTTCCTTTCTGAAATAAAATCAATTCTCATATTAATACATTTATTTTTAAGAATGTTTCTTAACCATTCGTGTAGTGTGAATAATGAACTGACTCGTTTCTCTTCTTCGATCTTGGCTTTTATGACAGAGTAAATTGCAACTCCAGCAATGGCTATGCCTGTTCCTATACCTGTCTGTTTCGATATCGTGTTTCCTGCATTATTAACAATGAGTTGTAGTCTTATTAATTATGCGATTTAAATAAAGAGATTAAGAGAGTTATTAGTAATCTTTTACCGAAGATAACGATGGAGAAACCTATGACAAACACACGTTTCAAAACGTTTCCAACCGCATGAGTCAGCGGTGCGACCCTCTCCAATGTATTAGTAGCCAACTGTAAACGCAATTTTCCATTGTAAACGCAGATTTAATATTCAAGATTTGAGTTTTAAGTTACCTGATTGTAGAGATGATAAAACATTCCAACCCAAAACAGATCAGAAACAAATTTAGTCATTCCCACTTTAGCAATCGCATCGTTAAAACCATGTTTCAGTAGTTGAGGTCCTTCAACCTAACAAAACAAAACCCTAATTAATAAAAAAAACATTACTTGTATTACACGTAACTAGTGAGAAATAAATGGTAGTGACTTAACGATGATGGCAGGAGGAATGCAAACAAAGAGAGCAATGATGGAGATGTAAGCGTAGACATTTGTACTGTCCATATCAGTCTGTAATAAACACAATCTAGTCAAAGCTTGATATGAATTATTCACGTAAAGAATAAGAGAGAAGAATCAAGAACCATGGCTTTCTTAGAGAAGATACTTCTGTAAGTGAAAGAGATGTTCGAAATCATCGCACTGATGAAACCAAGCCAGTTGAAAGATAGCTCAGTTAACGAAGCCATTGCAACTCCTGCGAATTTATTAAAGGTTAAGTCCAAGAAACTTAGGACACAAGTAACAAAAAAAAGAGTAGTAGTAGTTACCTAGAACAACAGGAGCTAGAGACAACCATAGTGTTATAGGGATGGATTGTCCAAGAATGAACTGAGAAGCAGCCGCGTTGAAGAATGGTTCGAGGGCTTTGATGGTGTGAGTGAAGGAGACAGCAACCGCAGCAAATGATACATTACTAGTGACATGGCCTAAGGCGTGACAGACTGCAACTGGTATCAATACCTTAAGGATGTTCGAGTCAATTGGCTGCAACCATCACAAATCATCCACATGAGCCACTATACAATTGAAAACAGTACAGTGAGCTATGAAGAAATGAACTTACGGCCCGTTTAGGAAGGCCTACGGACCAGCTTGCCAAGCAGTATACAACTCCCACGAACAAGTGAATCACCGATACGAAACTGAATCATTATATTATATAGTTTTGTCACAACTCAAAATTATATTTATATCAAAAAAGCAAAAAAGAATGGATTCGATTCATAATTGGACCATTAGAATATGGTTCGATCGTATAAGTTAACAGTAAATCATGATTAAATAATGTAATTAACTTCTAAACTTTAATCAACCAACAAACAAATAAATAAATAAATAAAATAAAACTTACTAGGGGTAAGGGAAGTAATTATAGATCTTCTTGTTAAGGATGTTGAAAATCACGTTCAAGACGTACCTAATTAACAAAAGAGGGGTGAAAAGGTAAATTCACAGTTAACCATAAATTGGCGGTAAAATCAGATTTGAGATAACGACACGTACCACATGAAAAAGAAGAAACCAGTGACTAGCCATGGATTCTTCTCAAGGAATCCAACTTTAATTTGCCTGCGAAGAGAAAACGATTCAGATAACCGAGTTAAACGAGTCAACATCGAGTGAGCTAGAACCGACCTCTCCTTCTTACCCAGCGGTATCTCCACCTTCAGCAGCGGCAGCTTTAACCGGTTTGAGAATCTCTCTTTTCTCCGACAAATCGAGAAGAAAAATTGGACGGAGCTGACGACCGGAAATTAAATTCCCTCCTTCTGCGATTGCTCCGATTGGTTTAGCGAATGCTGTGAACGACGACGCACTGTTGAATTGACGATGAATTGCTCCGATAGGTCGTCTCAATTGTGGTACTCCGGTGACTGTTGCGGTGGCGCGTAACAGCACGCGTGATTCCATGTTTTTAAATTGAGTGAGGAAATTTCTGACAGTGAGAGAGGGAAGGAAACTGAGGTTTTCGAATATTTCAAGTAGATACTTAATAATCGGACGGCTACGATTATTTTGATTATCATAATCGAGTTTAATCTAGTGTATAGTGTTATAGTACGCGTCAATAGTGAATATGATCCAACGGTGAGAAACGATGTGATCAAATAGATAAGAATCGTAAGATATTGGCTTAGATTGGATGACTGTGGGGCCATCTTATCTTGATAGTGGATGGTTTAAAGTTATCATCATCTTTTTTTTTTTTGTGTTTTTCAATTTTGAAGATAATAATGGAATTTTGTAGATTTTTTTCCTTCACATTATAGAACGTGACAGTTATGAATATAATTGTTTTAAAGATATGATATGAATTTATCTATTTAATTTCAGCATTTTAATTGCAGCTTCCATGTTTCATATACCTATATATATAAAGTTATCTTTTTGCTCTCTTCGGGTGATGCTGCCATGTCGGATTCCACATCAGCGCCACGTCATTTTTAATATATTTTTTATTTAAAACCGATTTATTATTTTTTTCTCCAAATATTGTATAATTAAAATTCATTTATTGTTTTCTGAATGATTTAATACATGTATTCATTATTTTCTAACAATTAAATGCATAATAATCTAAAACAAAACCGTAACAATTATCTTTTCATCTCTTCCTTATTTTTTCAAAAATAAAAATCAACCATTGCATTGTCCAAACTATTTAAAACTGACGTGCATTAAAGAGTATTGACTGTTTTTATTATTACTGTAACTTACATTGAGTAATTGTTAATCATTATGACCATGTTAATGCTTAGGTAGTCGAGGTTATGCTCTTTCATTGCAGAGACGAATCGTCTATCTCTTCGAAATGGCGCCATTGAATGCCTTCTACAAGTACCATCTATAAATACAAAGGTTTGTCCATGGTTTTTAGTTATCTGTTTTGAAACAAATTAGTAAACATGGAGTCCCATTTTGTAACCTTCTCACAGCTTAAGGCAGGTCGTGGCTTCCAGCGTGTTGTTGGTCGCTTGCTCCGACACTGGCCTGCAAAAAATGCGAAGAAAAATGGTCAGCTAATGGGAATTGACCTATTCTTTATTGATGAAAAGATAGTTTTCTCTGTTTATTTAAAACATATTTTGTTTTATATTTGAAAATTATTTATTTTCTCCTTCTATACAATCCACTATGGTTCAATGCTCTATCAATGTCAATCATTTGCCTATTTTCGAGCTTAAATTACAGCAGGGAGTCATCTACATCATAACTGGTTTTGAAGTAGTTTGTGAGAATACACGTTATAAACTCACAGATTTCCACTTATCATTACGTTTCAATGCAACTACGACATTGGTTGAGATATCAGAGCATACCCAACCGATTCCGAAAGAGTTTTTCCGTTTTTGAACTCATGATGAGTTGGTCTCTTTAGGGAATACTAACAAAGAGCTGTCTGGTACATACTTTTCTGTCATTATTTTTCTGTTAATTCTAGCTTGCTATCGTATAAATATGTGACAGATCTTTAACTGTCATGTAGATGTTATTAGTCAAGTATGCTCGACAAAGGCTTTTCATAATGGAGTTACTGAAAAAATTGAAAGAATGTTGCTTAACATCCAGATGGGAAGGTCTTTTCATTGACGTTTATATCAGTAGAAGTAATAATATATTTTTCTAACGAATAATCTTCTCTCTGTAATTGTAGTGGCCATAAGTCACGAATTACGGCATTTGACGACCATGCGACAACTTTGGAGCGAATATTCAAAACAAAAAAATCTGAATTGTGCATCATATTGGCGACGAACATAAACCCAAAATTTTTTGCAGGTGAATACATGAATTAAGTTTAAAGTAGTTCGGAATATAAGCTTCACACACTTACCAACACTTGCTGTTTTTAAATTGTAAAGGTGAGTTATATCTCAATGCCACTGCAGCTAGAGGTGTCAAAATGGGTTGACCATGACCGTTTTGATCCATCCAATTTTGACCATTATGATTATCGTCAAATTTTGACCGTGACCATTAACACCCGTAACCATTAATACCCAAACCCATTAACGCCCATAAAAAATGGTCATGCCCATGGGGTCCATTTTGTTTGATATTTTTTTCTATTTATTGATTTTTATATATTTTTTTTATTCTAAACTGAACCGAAATAACCTTAATAAACAAAAAATGAATAAACCATTCCTAGAAATTCGGATCGGGTTATTCGGATTACTAAATACCGATCCTAAAAAACTCAATCCAAATTCTAACCGATTCTAATTAGGTCTGGGCATTCGGTCGGTTCGATTCTAGTTAGAAATTTTGATGTTTTGGTATATTTTTTTTTTTAAATTCGATTGGTTTAAAATTTATAGTTCGATTCGGTTTGGTTCTATTTTTTTCGGTTTGGTTCGGTTTTGGGTATAAAAAAAATTCCGATCGGTTTTAATTTCGTAAGTTCGGTTCGGTTTAAAGTAAAAATAACGGTTTATCTCAGTTTTTATTTATTTATTTTGGGTTAGTTTGTTTGTTCTGTTCGGTTGACTTCGGTTTACGATAAAAAATAAAAATAAATAAACACATAAAAAAATATTTAAACAGAAAAATAAAATAAAAATCTAAAAAAATAAAAAAATAAATTTCGGTTTATTCGTTTTTT